>JANHGL010022136.1:12249-61370 GCA_024611195.1 Ceyx melanurus
TACATTTTATTATATATAATACATACTATTATAATTTATTTATAATATTATAATTATTAGTATTAGAGGCTTCCTATGCTTGCCCCATCCTTACTCTTCCTTTCACATCTGCTCACAGCTGTGCACAGTACTGGGAGAGCTGGACATTTGATCAGAACCAGCAGGGTTTAGGGTGATGTGCTTCTATTGTAAAATGTAAGCACAGGCATGGTATAAGTGATGTTTTAATTTCATTTTATGAGAGCTATTTTAAGATTTTATGCCAATTTATGCACAACTAAGCACGAAATAGAATACATATTCCAGAAATTTTCATGCTGTGAAGTGATATGAAGGAGTTGCCTTCCTCCTTAAAGTGTTACATGCCTAACAGATTGGTGAATAGTGATGGGGGCCATCATTGTGCACCACGCACTGCCTAGGATCCTATTATAAGTGTTGTAGAAAATGGAAAGGCTGATAAGCAGCAAGGCAGAAAAATGCTGAACCAGAATGCTGAATATGTGAATACTTTTCTGGAAGTTAATAGGAGCACTCATATTCCTTGAATGATCATAACAGCTGCTCTGGAAAATGGTTGAAAAATGCCACTCTTGTTATTGGCAGGTCTGTGCCCTATGTTTATTCATAAACACAGCTGTTTAATATTAGATACAAAAGTAAGTTTCTCATTGTTTTATTGTCATCAACCCTGTACTTTTGGGAAAGTGATCTGGATGCAGCACTTAAAACAGCAAGCCAGAGAGTTTCTTCCTGAAAGAAAGCAACATTTTTCAAAATGACTTTACTGAATTTGCTTCTTCCCCATGGAAAAAGTCCATGTATTTTCCCCTTATAGAATGACTTCCTTTTTGTTTTAGGAGAAAAGTTGCTGTAAGTCTTGCTGTAAGATCAAAACCACTGATCCTGGTCAATTTTTCATGTCTTGTTTCCTTTTCTATCATAGAATGATTGAAGCTGGAAGGGGCCTCAGGTGGTTGTGTAGTCCAACCCTCTGCCCAGAGAAGGGAGTCTAGTCCCTAGAAGCCATAGACCTGGCTCCTAGCTTTCCATGTTGCATGACAATAGGATTGAAAGGAGAGCTTTTCCTGAATATTCATCATTATTCAGGATTTATGGACTATGCCTAAAAGTCCTGGCCCAGGAACTGTGAAGCACCCATTAACTGCAGGCAGGTGAAACAGGATCCAAACAGGGACATTAAAGTAACCTCAGTAACCACTGGACACCTTCTGCAGTGTACTCCATGTAGAGTAGGGAAACCAGAAAACTTCCAGACCATTTGTCTATGCACATTCTGCATCTTTACATTGTTCTGTAGAAAAACACATTCTGAAAGTTCCCCAGAGGACAGTGGGTTTTATTAGGTTGCTGTATCTGTCTGCTGACCCTAGACAGAAGTAGGAATTCTCATTTAATGTGAGCCACTGTTAGGCTTATCCAGTGGATACACAGCAATAAAAAAAAAATAGTAAAAAAGAGTTTTATTTACATTATTTTTGTACTTTAAAATCATTTACCCTTGGCATGTAATTTAGAAAATGGGGTTTGATGACTGTTGGTAATTGCCTGTATTTTGTGTGATCAGTGTGTGTAGTGTTCAAAATTGATGTGTCTAATTAAATAATAGAAACAGGAACCAAGAGTTAATTGCAGTCTGTGCAAGTAACCCCTCAAGTGCTTTGTGTCACCTGGTAAGTCTCAGCTCATTAACAGAAACAAAGTCAATAAGTGTTTACAGACCTGGAAACAGCTGGAGAGTCACAAAATCACCGTGTCCTATAGAATCTGTGAGCACGTGAATGTGTGTGGTCATGATCATGGTCATGGGAGTGCTGATCACCAGCATGAGTGAGATATTAATGAATTGACAAGTGGGAGAAAATGAGAGCCTGCATGTAGGTCTCTCTGTTAATTACCAAGATACAATAAATGAATTTTGCTACCTCTCTGATGTGGCCATACAGCTGGGAGCAGCTTAGTTAGGAGAAATGAACCTTGACTCACTTTCTAAGTCAGTCCTTTTTAAAATACATTTATTTGCAGGTGAGCTGCATGTGCTTTTCCAAGATTCGTGTTGTCTTGAGTTTGGCCACGTTAAATACACAATGTTGAGGTGAACTCCAATGGAATCACCTGGTGTGCCTGGCCAACATTATTCTTGATCCCATGTTCCCTGATTCCATGTTACCTTCAATCTTCTGTGTTTACTTCAGTCTGAAGTAAACAACCACATACTCTGCTAGTAATTAAAGCTCTATAGGAAATATCCTTAAGTTGCACCAGGGGAGATTTAGATTGGAAATTAGGAAAAATATCTTCAGAGAAAAGGTTGTCAAGCATTGGAATAGTCTAATAGGCTGCTCAGTGAGGTGGTTGAGTCACCATCCCTGGAGGTACTTAAAAAAGAGTGTAGATGTGGTGCCTAGGGATGTGGTTAAGTGGTGACCTGGCAGTGCTGGGTTAACTGTTGGACTTGATCTTAGAAGTCTCTTCCAACCAAAATGATTCTATGATTCTATTTGTTCTTTTATACTAGGAGTTTGAATACACAGACATGTATAAATACCTTAAGGATATGGTCTTATAAATACTGTTTATCCAAATAGTCATCTTCCACAAGGGTATAGAGACTATCAACTAATAACTTCTTTCTTGCACAAAAGTATTGTGAAAAACAATTTTAAAGGGCAAAAAGTGTAGGTGTATATTCTACTTTATTTTACTAAATCATATCAAAAATATTAGAATTTAAAAGGTTTGAGTCACTGAATGAAAATTCAGATGTTTGGTTTACATAAACTGCAAAATTAGTGTTCAGGTGGAAGGTTAAGTCTATTTGGACTTCTGCAAAATTGAAATTTGTTATTATTTTTTCATTACACTTTGCAAAATATTTTTGAAAATGCGTTTTTCTCATTTTTTAGTTGCTTCATGATCTGTATAATCTATATATGAACTGTTAGTGCAGAAGACAATATAGAATTACAACGAAATTTAAGAACTTCACAATTAATTGAAAGATTACATCTTAGAATCTCTAAAAAAAATGGTGGTGTTTTCTATGTCTGTCATTTTTCTGAAAGGCATTTTGATGAGGGCTGTTTTACAAAGTTGTAACAGGAATTTAAACTTCAGTAACTAAGAATTGTTTGAAACATAAAACCAACTGAAATTAGATTTTTACAAAAGCAGCAAGGAGAAACAATACTATTTTTTCTGGCATTTATAACTGTATGTTGGCTCTGCCTGTAGATTTAATAATTGGACATAAAAACCCGAATGTATTACAAAGCTCTGTGCTGAAGAGACTCAAAGGGGTCTATTTGCTCTGAGGATTACAGCTGGCTTTGGGATGATGAACCAGGATATGGCAGGTACAATCATGCTGTGCATAAAAATTGTACTGGACATAACAGCACCAGGTATTTCTTTTGTAATGGAAGGAATATTTTTTTTTGCTAATATTGAATAAGGAAAAATAGGACAGTTTTATGGAGCTCATTATACATGCCTCTTGAAGAACAAAAAGGTTGAAATAGTGTTCCACTGATCTCTTCCAACTCTCCTCGTGTTTTCACCTCTCTGTATTGTCTTTGTGATTTTCCATCACCTTGTCCTTTTCAACTGTCTGCTATAAGGGAGGAGGTCAGGGAGAGGTGGATGGAGGAAAAAAAAAAAGCCTAGAAAACTATCAGAGCTTTGAAATTAACTTCAGTTGTTATTTTAAGGAAACTGAAATACTTTGTGATGAAGTAAATCTTAGTCCTTGAAGAAATGCAGCACCAAATTAAAAACAAAGAAACAAACAGAAGACAGGATTTAACCTTTGTGGGCATTAACATTTGTGAAAGAAGATTAAAAGTTCCATCCTACATATCTGCCACCCATCAAATAGAGTCCCATTCTAGATGTGGAACTGAGGCAGATTAACTGAGGCAGACTTGCTAAGGCCAGAGGCACAGCCCCTCTCCTTCCCCTCTTCAAAGGATTCCCACAGTACAGGGACTTTCTGGGACTGGTGTTATTTAATGACAAGGTTGTGTTGAACTTCTGTCCCATGGACAAGAAATAGCTTTCCCCTCACCTCTCTTACACCTTCTCAGCAGTGGCAAGCATACATCCCATGGACATCTGGGCTATGGGATTCAGTCCTCTGACTCTGGAAAAGTCCTGTTGACTTTACTGGACTCCAGATAAGGTTAACTTACTAGTTACCACTAGTAAGGTGGGGCTGTGGCATAGTAGTCTCATACAATCTGTAGTACATTAGGTGATTGGAATCTGTACATACTTTCTGACTTCAAATATATAATTCATGATTAATAACCATAGGAAAGGGGTGAAAAGCAATGAGTACAATGACCATTGAGAGGACAGTTTAACCCACACTTTTGAACTCTCACCCCAGTAACACCACCACAGTGAGGTACAGGAATGACCCACATGACTCAGAAGCCAGGAGAATGAAATAACCCACCCTCTGAGGTTTCCTTTATAAAAAAAGGATAGAAGACTATTCTGTGTCTTCTCATTAAATGTGCTCAGTAAATCCACATTACATTGTGACACAATAGTGTCAAATGACACTGAAAGAGCTGACCCTTGTCTTTGCTAGGAGACTGCAGAGATTAATGCAAAACATAGGACTGATAGAAATCAAAGCATGCCTCTTGAAGACAGGCATTAACAAACCTTATCCATAATAGGATAAATGCATTCTTACACACTTTAATCACCCATGAAGGTCATAGTCTTTCCATCGCTGACTGATTCACTGCCCAAGTGCATGTAAAAGCTCAGCAAGGGGATCTTGGAGAAAAGCCAGACCTCACAGATAGAGCATTTCTCACTCTTGTGTTGGTACTTTCTACAGAAGTTATCAAATCAGCCCCAAATCAGCCAATCTCATTTGAGAAATTAGTTCTTCTCTCTGAAAAGAAAAAAAGAAAAAAAAAGTCAATCTTAGCTCAGACAAATCAGTTTAGTCCTATCACCCACCCATCTCCAGAGTAGTTTTACCAGTGGATGGCAGTGGAGTGCTCTGGCCTCACCTCAACACTGGTACAGCACCTTCATCCTCTGCAGTCTACAGGACCACCTACAGTTGGTACATACATGTGCAACAGGACTTGTATGATACCCAGTATCAGTCCAGGATGATGTCCAGCACTCAAACCTTTCAACAGCAGACTGAGAAACTTATCCTTGTATTGCACTAGGGTTCATCTGGATTTCTGATAGAGATTGGGTTTCAACTGTGTAGCAAGGTTGTAGCATCTCTTCTGTACAGATTTCAGGGACATTAGTGATTGCTTGCAACATCCATCTAAGAATCCAGCCCTTTTTCTGCCTCTTGTTCAGTTTTTAGCCTCAGCCAAAAAGGTCTGTGGATCAATTGCAGTCAGTGAAAGTCTGCTTATGTTTGTAAATTTCTATTTTCTCATATTTTAATGAACATTCACTTGAAAATCAGTATGGAGGTGATACAGCTGTCTTAACTAATTAGATTAACTCTACATTTCCCATTAGAGTTACTTCTGTCTTGGATTTCTTTGAGAGAGCTCGTAACATGAATAAATATTTTAATGTATATGCTTTCATAAAAAATTGATCAAGAGCTAAAATTGTTCTTTAATGCTATATGAGAAATGCATAGATCTAGGAAATATTATGCTTACTTTAAAGAAAGATTTTCCCTAAATTATGAGCTGGATTTTTTTCTCTAGCAAAAAGTGTGGAGTTGTGCAATGTTACCACTTGAAAAGCAGCATCCAAATATACACAACTTCCCTGGATTAATCAGGACTGAAGCAATCAACCTATTCCTATAATTTTTTCTTAATGTTTATACAGAACCAATTCAGAGGTCTTTTTAGCATCACCAAAGTATTTTTTAGACAAGCACACTTAAATTTTCACAGGCTATGTAGGATTTTTGGAACTGTTTGACAGATTTGCATATTCTGTGGCCTTGGTGTCTCCTCATTAGAAAAATGAGTGACTTAAACAGAATCATGTTCTGGGTCTGGAACATTTCTCAGTTCTTTTTACTGGTTCAAACATATGCTTGTAATTTTTCTACTATTTCAGATTATTTTCACTGCACTTTTTTAGAATAACCAGGAGTCCTCCTCACATTTTTTCACTAATTGCTCCTTCACCTTAGAAGTGTTTAAATGTTCCAAGATTTATCTTTCTAGTCACATTGTGTTTTAGCAGAAATATATTATGGATGAAAGTTTGAGTAGGTCACTGCAGGCAATTGCTAATACATAGAAATATGAAGCTTCTTTAATTAATCACCGAGAATAATTGATTTTATACTCAGGAGAATTATATCTTAATTTACATACATAATTCAAAGTTAATGTGGACTTCATAAGAGAGCAGGTTTCTCTTCTTGGAGAGAACAACATTGTAGAAGGAGAGGTAAAGGGGAGAGGAGGAAATGCCACCTCTGACACCAGTTGGGTTTAGGGCAAAGTACCTTTGGAGTGGCACTTGGTAAAATGCTTTGGTCTAGTGGTGTAATGCTGGCTGATGACTCCTGTGCAATCCATGGACTGCAGGAGACACTAGCTTTCTGTGACACATATTGTTTATAAAAGGGCAAATCTGCTGTGGATGTGCATTAGGCACCACAAAGGGGCTGACCTGACACCCAGTGCCATCTCCAATCACTGAACAGCAACAGGAAAGCAAATCCAACGTGTTTAGGGAAAGGAAAGAGAAAATGTGGGTATTTTCACAATTTGTTGTCAGGTGTTTTGTCATCCTGTACCCAAACTACAAATACAGCTGCACAACTTTCACCTTCACTCCTGCTAAAGGCATCCTATTTTAGCTGTACAGCTGAGGCTGGCTGATGACGGTGACAAGATGAAACACGATGACACTAATTAACTGTGGACACTGTCACTGTGCAGGCAGCAGAGCAGGATGCTCAGATGGAGGGACCCACAGCCCAGTTCAGCACTTGCCTTAGCAAAAAAAACACTTCATAGGATTTTTGGTGACTTTCTTAAAACATAGATATGTGGAGCACAGGCAGGTAAGACAACTCTTTTCTAAGCTTTCTCTTTTGCTTGGCCTAAGCAAATAGGAGTGATTATTTTTATTTTTGTTTTGAGAGTTGCTTGTCTTTGGGTTTAGCACAAATTAGAACTCAAAAAAAAAAAAATAGAACTCAATGGCCCTTAGGTATGTAACATTTCTAGTATGTATAATTTGCTATTTACTTTTAATCTTTGTTCATAAAAGTATTGTGCAAACATACACTTTAACCTTTAGCATTCTTCATCTTTGATTTGTTTTGTTTGATTTTTTTTCTTCCTGTATATTCAGGTTATCTGGGTGTTTGGGAAAACACCTGTGATGATAGGGTCAGGAAGTTTAGAGAGGAGTAACTAGTGTATAGAAAAGGAATGGTACATTTGAGGCTCTTTGCAGTAAGGATATCGTGATGATTGCAGAGAGGATACCTGATGAGGAGGAAAAGATAAGAAAGATAAGCATCTCTGAATATTTCTTGAGAAGCAGAACATGACTTGGCAGATTATATTTTCTTGTAATATCCTGAAAATACTATTTCAGAAACTGTGTTCTACTTTCATCCCTTTTATATTGTTCATTTGTTGTTTGTTTGTTTGCTTTTTCTTTAACATGAAGAAGCCCCTGTAGGATCTCAGTTGTGAGTGGTCTTTGGTGTTTTTCTGTGCTGAAATTTCTTTTCTGGAACTGTCTTCTCAAGTTTTCCACTACATGCAAAAAACTCCTTCCCTTCAAACTACCTGTTTTGCCTGGATCAGATAAACTGAGAAACTGTCACTACAGTAGCAATATCCAGGTCTGTAATTGCTCAGGGAAATGAGTCCTCCAGGGTGTTCACCTGCAGGCTCAACAAGTTGCTATTGCCAACAGTGGTAGTGGATTCAAAATGACAAACTCCTTGGGGAGCAGGTTGCAATCCATGATAAACACTGCAGATGAGCAAGGGGTAAGTGATGGGTGCTGCCTAACTGGGATGCTTCAGCACTATCTTTGCTAAAGCAGAAGGAGCAGCTGGAGGAACACAGTAAGACAGAACTTGTGTGTCTATGCTAATTCTTTCTTTTATTTATTTTTGTGGATAATTAACAGGGGTTAATTTCATGGTTTATTGCAGATGGCATTAAAATATATAATGATTTTGACTGTGTAATTACAATCTGTAAATGGCTGGGCAAGTTTCCTAGCTAGGAGTGATTCTTTTAATGACAGTTTATACGGTTTGTCTGCATTATAGATATTGGTGCATTTTTAGTTCATCCAAAACCAGTTTTCTATCCTAATCTCTTACTCTCATGGTCAACATGGTATTTAGATATCCTATCAGAACGGCACAATAATATTAAAATATTAATAATGTTTTAGAAACTGTCTACTGATAGGAATAGTCAGAACCTTATTTTTTCATTCTCTTCTCTATTTTCCTTCTTTTTCTTTCATTTTTTTTCTTTCTCTGACTAGCTTTTCTCAACAAAGATTGGCATAGTTAAGAATTTGCAGAAAGGCAATTTTGTACCAAACCCTCAGGTCAGACCTAAATTTT
This sequence comes from Ceyx melanurus, assembly GCA_024611195.1. NCBI lineage: Eukaryota > Metazoa > Chordata > Aves > Coraciiformes > Alcedinidae > Ceyx > Ceyx melanurus. The sequence goes on from JANHGL010022136.1 coordinate 20,843, forward strand.
AATCACTTTCAGGAGGGCACATGGCAGAAGTGATAATATAATGCCCCCAAGTGTTGCTTTCATACAAGATCTTGAGAGTGTCAGTATGGATTATTGTATGTTAACATTCATATAATTGAGGAAACCCATTGCCTTTTTTGTTTTGTTTTTTTTTTTACTGAATAGGCATAGATAAGTCTAGATCTTGTCAGAAAGAACTGGGAAAAGAGCATCCTCTTGCCCAGTTCCTATAATTTTCCATAAGCATCTAGAGTTGGCCACAGGATGCTGAACTTGATGTATCTCCAGTTTGGTCCACTCCTGCTTTATGCCTTTATGAATACAATGCAAACAAGGAGGTAATAGAGAGCACAAAGCACAGTTGTGGTGTGCTGCTCACTAATGCAGGTGGTCTCATGGTCCCATTGAACATTTCCACATGTCATCTTTCACTGATCAAGAGAGAAATCCCACTCCTAAAGTGGTGGGTTCTGGTATCCTAATTTTCCCCTTGATAGGAAGAGGCCAAGTGCACTATCTTGTGCTGCCTGATGTAGAAGAAGGTAACCTGTGTTACTCTTCATTTTTACTACAATTGCCAAGGAGCCAATTGCTTCACACCAACACCAGCAATTGAGCAGCAGATGTCTTCATTGGACAACAAGGCAGGGTTCTTATAAAAAATGTGAGCTCTTTCTTCCTCCGATATTTCTTGGGCATTTTGTTGATGAATAGTCACAAAAAAAGAGTCTTTTTTACTGCACAAAAAGCACCTAGACATGAGTCTCAAGGACAAAGACCATCCCACCTACTTAGGAAAAAAGTCCTGAGCTCTCCAGCTGCAAGGCCAGGTGAGGTTTCCAAGCAGGCTGATGCCAGATCAGAGCCAGTGCTGTGGCCTTCAGCCTTCCCCCAGAACCAGCAAGGACAGTATCGCTGTTACACACACACACCGTGCAGCCATTTAGGACTTTATGATAGGATACTGTGCACCAAATTCAGACCTGATAGAAGGCAGTGTGCCTCTCCTGAAGATAACAGTTTTGCCATGTTTTATTGTCCCTGGATATAATGAACCAGAATCCCAGCGTACTAAATCTGTAAGAATTTATTACCTCCTTATGGGCTCTTTAAGATCTTCAATTTCATCTGAAGTTAGTTATTTCTCTGGCAGTTTAATTTCTGTGCCTTTACCAGTGAGCTCTTAATACACTATTTAACAGTATCTATAGAAATGTCATCTGATCCCTGGCTCAAGTGTGTTTAAGTGAATGTATTTTCATTTTATGGATGCTAATTTTGCTCGGTAACAACAGCTAATGTTATCCCCATAACTCAGGGCCACTGACTTAGACAAGCAGTTTCACACCCTTTATACCATCCTGATGGATCTCTAGGTATCCTCATAACAGCCTTCCTGTGTCAGCACCAACCCACTGTTCCATTTACCCAGGAACCTTTAGACTTTCTCAGTAGTGATGGTTTCACAACTCCAAACCTGTATTGCTCAGGTGTAGCATGGCCAGAGCCAGCCTGGGGAACAGAAGAAATGCTCTTCAGATCTAGTAGATCTCCATATGCCCTTGCTCAAGTAATTTCTGTGTTCCAATGACAAAGCTGGAGCAGTTTTGTAACGACTTAGGATGTCTGAATGATTTGAGAAGAGGCAAAGAGAAGATTTTGCATTTTGAAAATGCCAGGGTAGAAATGGTAATTTAAATTGAAGAATCCTAGAATACTTCAAACTGAATTAAGGCTCAACTGTGTGGTAAGAGCAGATCTCAGCTGAAGCATCAAGACCAGACAATCCAATTAGTGTTAAAAAATGAAGATAAAAAAAAAAAGGAAGGACTAACACCACTCAGTAATGATGGAAAATCAAATTGACAGTGGAAAAGGAAATAAATATTTTATGGTTTTGCATCATAACTTATAAATACTTCTAACAAATTATGAACAGGAGTCAAAATGTGCAATGATGGGTTTTTGCCTTTCTTTCTAGTCCATAACCATATTCCCAATGTGATTTCTGACCTGTGGATGTTTCTCTTCATGCAGCTCTGGTTAGGAAGGCAGAATGCTTGTTTGGATCCTGAAGCAGCAAGCTGGTCTATGCTTCTAAATAGGAAGTTTAAAATTAAAAAAATCTTTTTTCTGGAGTCAGCAGGATCAGTCAGGATTTGCTAACTTCCCTTGTCAGAAGTTACCAGAAATATGGAAGCCTTCTGGGATGATCTGACATACTCCTTTTGCCTGTTTTCTCCACTACATAGTGGCTGCAAAGGGGGATATGGAAGCAAAGAAAAGGACCCCAAAGTACCACATGAAATTATTGGCTACAAGGCTTTACATGCCAAAATTAATTCCTGGGTAAAATTCCACCTACTTCACAGGAAGGATTTGAATTAGAGGAAAACATTTAAATTTCACTATGATTCTAAAACAGATTTTAAAAATGCTTGAGTGATATAGCTGGTCTCTGCTGAGAATTATAGAATTCTCTGATTCACATGAGGAAGTTTTAGGAAATTCAAGCATGTGGAATGTATCCAGAATGTTTCTTTTTTGATCTCAGAAACTGCTAATCAGAATTAAAATTGTATAATTTCACTATGTCTGACTCATTCTTCACCTGCAGGGAGAAATGCTAAGATAATATTCACAGCAATTCTTTGTCGTGTAAATCCAACATCTCTGTAAAGGCAAATTGATGTTTAATGCTTGGCTTTCATTTTGAATGTAATGATTGTGTTATCCTGAACATTGTGACATGTCCAAGGAATTTATCCACAAATCTCTGGAACCTATTTTGGATGTAGTTGGGGAAAGGTGGTACTTCGCTTACAATCAGCATTTAAGATGCTTACATTTTCCTTTGGATTTACTCTTTATTGCAATGCAAGTAGATTGCACAGGTTATCCTTCTGGGAAAAAAATCAATTAGTGAAGAGTCCCAGAGATAGTCATCTTGAGAACTGGATGTATTGAGCAAGGAGTTCAGATGAACTGACTTTGTTTTTCAGACACTGCAAATGGATGTAAACAAGCTGAATATCACATTGCTTCGGATATTTCGACAAGGAGTGGCAGCAGCACTGGGACTGTTACCTCAGCAAGTTCATATCAACAGGCTCATTGTAAGTACCAAAGGGCTGTGTATAACAAAATGTACCTGATCGTTTTGATCTGCCTTAAATTAATTCTACTATAACTACGGGAAAGTGCAATAAAATAGGACACAAAAATAATATTTTTTAACTGCACTACAGAAAAATAGATCTCCATTACAAAATTATTTCTATTTTATTTTGCAAAGAAACCATTTTCAGTTACATTTTAGAGAAAAATTAAGTCAGATAAATCTCTTTTATGTTCTCTTCATAAGCAGATTACTTATCCCTAAGTTTTCATTCCAATGCAGTTCTACATCACATTAAGAAACAATTTTTCATGTTTTGTTTCTCAAAGGTTTAATATTGCTCCAAAAATATGTGATTCTGCCTTTCAAAGGCATCTTCACAATTTATCCTCAGACTTTCCATTAGTAAATTAAATGTCTTTTCATAATATTAATATTCATACTTTGCTATTCAACTCTTAACAATCTATTCTCAGAAATGATCTTGTAGACTAAGGTATCGTAGTTACAAAAGATAACAACAAATTTGCCTCTAATAACAAAGACATATTAAAAGCAATTGTCATTGTATGGTTTTCTGTATATGGTTAAAAACATACATTCTTAACACTGTTGTCTTTTTAAGACTGTTTTACCATGAAGCAGAAAAACCCCACATGATATGTGTATTGCTAGAATTCAATTCATACTGCAGAGGGAAAAAAAGTTATTTTATTTTATTCTGCCTGCAGATTGAATATTAAGGAAGAAAACTTGACAGCTTCAGCATAAAAGTATTTCCTGCCTTGATAGCTTGATAGGATTGTATACATCAAAAAGGATTATAAAACTGCTTCAAATAATATCTGTGAGAAGGGATCACACAAGAAGTACAGTAGAAAAAATCAATAGGAATGGAATGCAGCCCTTATCATATTCACCAGGGGTGTCATTCATGACAAGTGATGTTAGTTCTCCTTTTATTTTCCCTATGTTAACCAGAATGAAAGGCTGAATGAGATACTCAGAAAAAAAGCACAATTAAATAAGAAATGTTCCAGAATTTGGGATGTGTATTTCAACGTACTAAGTTGCTTGCTTTCTTACTATGCTCTGTGGAAATTGTGTAACTAAGCAGAAGATGCATGCTGTATGTTTTCCTGCTGGATCCACAGATTTGCCCTTTCTCCTCTCATTTCTGATCTAAGGGAAGAGGTAATGTTATTTTACACCTTCATGTAGCTCAGAATACAGCAAGTACTATTAATTAATTAGTCTTCTCAGCATGTGTTATAGTCTGCTCTGAGGTAATATTTTAGTAATAGAAGAAAGAAAGCAAACTATTGCCCCCTTTTCTCTAAAAAATCACACAAAGTCAAAATTAGCAAGGAAGAGACATTATTCCCACTTTGCATCCTTCTAACATGAGACAATTCCTCTCATGCAGAGCATTGGCAAACAAGCAGGGTGCATCCAAATCCATTTCTCCTCACTTCAGCCCAGTTTAAGCTACTCATCTAGGCTCCCTGTAAAGCACTATAGAGAAGGGTAACTGGAGGAGGAGAGACATTGAGATCCTGATTATTTTAGGATGGATTAAATCATTCTCTAGAGACTCCAGTCTCTCTCCTCTCTCCAGAGGACACAGCCTCAAGTCAGCTTCTTAAACTTGACAAAAGTCTCTGCCTTGAACTAAAGATCCAGACCTGTAGGTCTATTTTCACTCCTTATAAACCTTCTGATCTGAGTAGTCCCACTGAAAAATGCCCAGTCTCACCAGTATCCTTACACAGCACTCCTTGAGCTACCAGTGCTGCATCAAAGACACCAGGGCAGCAATTAACAGAGGAGAGAGAAGGTTTTTGCACCTTACCCATTCAATGTTAGCAGAACTGTCCTGGTCCTTTCATTTTATTGTGTTATTTTAAGGCGTTCCACCCCAAACAAGTGAAAGGACTTTATACTTTGCTGTGGTATGTGTCTGCTGCCTGCAGTGTTTTGCCATGGGATTAGAAAGCAGTACCCAAATACCACAGCCTTCTACTAAGAATTCCTTCTAAAACACAGCTGCATTTCAGTTCAGCTCAGCTCACTTTGCCCCTGACCCCATCCCATGGCTTCTCCCCTCACAAGGTGACATAGACCTGTCTTGAATGGTGGTGCTAGAAGCAGGGAGAGGGTCCCCTGTCAATCGGGAATGAGACAAAGCCCACGTGCCCATGTACAGTATTTACATTTTCTTGCACAGCCAGCTGGGATTTCAGGAGTCAGGGAATAGGTAAATTCTCCTTGCAGAGCAGGTTGTAGCCTTTACATTACACACTTACAGTTTTGGAATTATAGTAACTATCTGTAGATGGCAGAGATTATATAATCCCAGACCCTTCCTATGATTCTGCTTTTTGTTTGTTTGTTTATTTCCCTAGGGGAAGAAGAACTGTGTGGAACTGTTTGTGTCCCCACTGAACAGAAGGCCAGGAATTTCCGAGGCTCTCCCATCTGAAGAAGTGCTGCGTTCCCTTAATATCAACATTTTGCACCAGACTTTATCCCAGTTTGGAATAACAGAGGTCTCCCCTGAGGTTGGTTATCAATTTTCTAACCTGTAGTTTGTTACTGATTAAGCAGTAATTGCATCCCTGGTAGCTTTCAGGCTGTGGTTCTCAAGCATGAAATGTATAAACTAAGATGGCATTAATGCTATAAAGCAATTATACAGCTAGCACTGTTTAATTACTTTAATAGTGCTTCATTAGGCTATTTAAGCATTAAATCCAGGTCCTCCTCACACAGCTGGGCTACCATTGAAGTCAAGTTTAGATCTAAGCATGCCTCAAAGGAAGGGGGCCCACAGGTTTTTGTCTATTAATGCAGGTCAGCAGGTATAACAATTGCAGTAGAGAGATCAATGAAATGTAGATGTCAAGTGTGAACATTTCTGCCTCTGTAAGTTGTACCTGACATGATTATGAAAAGCTGGATTTGTACACCATAGCTATGCTTCCTTCTGCTCTCAAGAGAAGTGAGAGTTTTGTTTATTTGCTGCAAAAAGAGGGGAAAAAAGCTTATAGCTATCATTTGTATTACTACATCCATTTTTTTAAAACAAACATGCAAGCTAAAGCTGTTCTAATACAAAAACCTCCTTCAAAGCAGTGACTGTACTGCCATCTCCACAGTGTCCTAGATAATCCCAGTGAGATGGACATCTAATCTAGGCTGAGCTGTGCACAGCCCAGATGTGGGGCTGTGAATGAAATTTAAAAAGTGAAGGCCTTTAGGAAAGGAAATCACTGAGCTCATGGAGATGATCACATCACGTCACATCACATTTTCTTCAGTGTCTTGGAAGCCCTTTCCTACATGTAAAGACTGTCAGAATTCAATGTGAGGTCCAAATAACTTCAAACGTGTTATCAAGAATCAGCATTTTCCCTGGAAGCTCCTATTTAGGCAGAGATGTCTATGTCAAAAAGAGGAGAGGTTTTGATGAGCTGTTTCTCACTATGGGTAAAGAGTTTCTTGTTTGTTTGTTTTTTTACATCCAAACCTATGTTTGAGCTGTTGCTGCGTTAGTACTGGCTGTTCTGTTCACTTGTATATCTTCTGATTAGAAATGCTTTTGCTCATTTTAAATATTCTAACTCTGTTTACGAATCTGGAAGATGTCTTTTGTAAAAAAAAAGTGAAATAAAATTCCAAAGGCAGTTTATTGCCATTTTACATGCTCTAGTACAGCAGCCTGACATTGTGAAAATGAGCAGATTCTCAAGTTTTAGCTGTTCTAACACAAAACAAAGCCAAGCAGTCTTTATACTGCTGCCCATCAGTGACCTGAGCTAAACTTCCTTTAGGTCAGAATTTCCTTTGTTAGTGAAGCAGATGAGTCTGACGGTCGTGATAGATTCAATTATCTGTTCCAAGTACTTCAGTTACAAATAACACTTCAGGTAGACATGGGACAAGAACATATATGAATAATAGATGAATGGAGAAATGTCACCAAGCTATAAGGAGATGCTGGAAAAAAACACAGCACTGAACTCAAAATCTCATCTTGAGTTAGATACATTTCAGTTGTCTGGAGTGATCAGAAATTTCCATTTTCTCCCTGGAAAAAAAAAAATGCAGACAACTGGATGGAAACATTTAGAAAAGGGTTATTAGAATGAAAGTTATGCAGACTCTGACTCCTTCCAATACTGTTGGAGAAGCAAGAGATCATTTTAATACTTCATTTATAGCAAATCATACAGCTAAGGCCCTGGTCCTGAAAAAAATAATGCAACTTTACACTACTAGCTTTACACTACTCCTTTTGGATCTCAAGAAATTGTTTACATGTGTAACACTTCACCGAAAGCAGCAGCTAAAAGGCAAAAAAAATACAATCTTTACTAGTTCAACTACTAACCAGGTATCTACTCTTCTCTCATCTTGCTCTAAGAACAAATCGTGCCAAAGTGACAGCAAAGAAAATGAAAACAAGCAAACCTTTGAAGGAAGAGATAGTTACACAAAGCTTTACATGGCTTTGACATGTTTTGTTTCACTCATTGTGTGTGTCTACTCCTGAGCTATGGATCCTAATTAAGTCATGAGCTAATAAATTGTACGTTCTTCCACCAAAAAGTGTGAGAGCTTCACAACTGCTGTTGCATGTGCACTGCCAGTGCAAAAAGGCAGCTTTAGCCACATCTATCTATGTGGGTGGCTGACACAGAGGTGTTAAGGCTGGAATCGGTCTCCTTTTTTAGCTGCCTCTTTCAGTGTGAGCTGCCTAAGGCTCAAAATCTACTGTCAGTTTAACTGCCTGTGGGAATGTGAAAATTTGATTTACTGGAGTCATTGCCATTTCAGGGATACTGGGCAATGGCAATACCTTTCATACCTACTTTGGCTTCCAATGACCTATTGTAACATTTGCTCTTTTGTTATGGTCTAAAGTTTGTGCCTGAGGTGGGATTTAGGATTGTGTTCTGCTCCGTGATGTGTATCAGGGCCAGGAGCAGACTTCCCTAAAACAAATACCAAACTGGTGCTTGTTGGTGGAACTAAATTCAGTGACTCAGGGCAGTCATGGGAATGCTGACTTCCTAATGTACTTAAATCATGCTCAGAGAAAAAAAACACCACCACCACCAAAAACCTACTAGATTTCAGAACTTAGTAGGGTGGAACTTGAAGTGGTTTTGAATGACAAGTTAGTTACAGAATGGTAAGTTAGTTACAGTAAGTAAAAGAAGGGTTGTTGTCTCTTGAGAGATAAGCTAAGTGCCAGCTGGAAGATGTTGCTCTAAAGGAGAAATTTCCAGAGTTCATGCCGAAATCACACAATCCCAAAATGTACCATTGCAGCCTCCTTGCACAAGGCTTCTGCTGGTTGCCTTTGAAGTGTGTGATATTAACTTCTTAGAGAAGGAATCAAAGGAAGCAATCATGCACTTAAAGCATACAGAAACAGTAAGCCCTTGTAAGGACAAGTGATCAAAACCAGTAGAGGGGAAATTCCAACAGCCTAGGCCAACAGAGGTGGCCAGGAACAAAGCAGAGCACGAGGACATGCTCCTGTGGATAGGCAAGGCAGCCGTAGCATCCACACCACGGGCAGGGGCCCCATGGGCCTGCCAGCTTTGACATGGAACACCAACACTTTATGAACAGCACACACGTGTGAAGTAGAGTCCTTGGGGAGGCTTTGTCATGGGAGACACTGTCTATTATCTGGTGCCCTAGGAATAGAGGTCAGCTCCATCCCTGTGTCCTTTCGCTCAGGGTGGAAATGATTTCTTAGCACCCTGTTAACATAGTTAAAATAGCAGAAGAAACAAAGCAACTCAGTGTGAAGTTCGATGAACCCTTTTTGATCTTGAGTTAAATCCCCATCTCCCTATAAGCTTTCCTCTGAGCTCAGAACTACAGTTTGCTGTGCTTTCATTAATTAGTGTTTCAGCCCGAGGAACTAGCTGGGGTCAACTGACCCAATTTGCAAATCCACCTACCTTCCAGTAAAGACTTACCTTTTCTGGCAGCTCCTGATACCTTGGCAGGATCTTTCAGTCACAGATTTTACAATGACTGCTTCAGGTCAATGCCTCTCTTGTTATTATCAAAAGTTGGCTACTCATTTTACTTGCTTGTAGAAATAATCCACTGCTTTTCCATAGTTAAACCAGAAAGGCCAAAATGGATCTTTAATATCTTTTTATAACAAACAAACAAACAAACTGCTGACTTTAGTAAAAATTACTTTTATAAATGCATTTGCTCCAATTCAGAGAAAAGAAGATAGGTGAGCCAGCACTCTTCAGTTAGAGATAGCATGGTATTGTTAAGAATACATTGATTCTTCCTCACCTTGAATTATGTTGATTTTAGACTGCTTAAATTAACCTGTCTAATTCTGCCTAACCCACCTGATTGCAGAGATTCCTTAGGGAATGGTGTCAGACACGGGGGGATGATGAGCCTTCCTCCCAGTTGCCAGGTCTGCTCTGGAGCTTCATGTTCCCAAGCTACTGGAACTCCCTTGCCATCCCACCTGCTCTGGTACTGCTCTGCCTTTATTACCTGTGGCTTTTTACAGCTGAATTTTGAGTTTATCATCCTGCCTGCCCTCTGATGGCAGTGATACATTCCCACTCCTCAGAAACTGAGTCCTAGGGGATTCTCAGGCAGGAAAATGCTCCCAGCTGAGTGAAAGAATTGTGGAGTAACATCAGACAGTCAAGACACAGCATGTCTCTGTGCAGGATACTCATTGCCCATAGCCATGGCCACAAGTCCTCTCCTTTTGGCTTTTCCCCTAACATTTGGCCACCTTGTGGGCTTGTTTCCTGAGTGTCAGCACTTTGTAGGGAGCATGGCAGTTGCCATCCCTCTTGTCAGCTCTCACAGACCAAGGAACAAAGTTCTGAATGAGAAGCACTGACGTTTCAGAAAGCAACTCCTTATCAAGGGTGTGAGATGACTCAGTTATTTGTAGGTCACAGTCTTATCTGTCATTAGGAAGCAGTTTAAGCAACAGTTCTGCTGTCCTGCAGTTAGAATCAGGGGAGAGATTTCCCTGGTTAAATGAAGGTACTATTAAAGTGTTTCAGAATGGTGTGTCAGAGATCTCAGATATTTTTTACCCTTTTTACAGCATTTGTTAGTATTCTTTCTAATTTATTTTCAGGAAGATGAAACAGGGAAAGACATATCCTGAACACACATACCATTAGACAGAAGTCATAGAGATTAACTCTCTTAATTAGTTATATAGATTCTGCTGTAAGATATTTTAAAGGTTTGTGATGCTAAAGAATTACAGTCAAGTCTCTCACCCACTGAGTCAAAAAATCCTTTTAACTCTTCACTTGCTTTTTAGTGTCCTTTGTCCTCTCAGGGAAGAGGTACAAAATCACTTCATTTACTCACTTATAAAAGGTCAGCATGGCCAATTCTCCTTCAGCTCCTCCTTTGTACCTAGATTTCCCCCTGAGAGATCTAAAACAATAGAAAGCCACCAGGTAACCCACCCAGGGTCAAACAGTTTATAGCTAATGGGCCAGAGCTGCAGCTGCTGTTGTCACTGTGGGATTCTCATGGAGCTCAACAGGAGCAATCTCTGGTGTGGAGCAGCTGTAGATTTGGGCTCTGAGCCAGTATTGGAACCTGAGTCCTGTGTCACGAACACAGCAGAATAACCTTGCAGTGCTGAGGTGGTAGATTGCAGGGAGAGCTGCACCCTGACAGGGTGGCAGGGCTGTTTGAATATGCCTAGGAACAATTTTTGCAAAAATATTTGGCAAGGTTTCCAGCTTATCTTTGAAAGCTCTGGTTTTTAAGTTGCTCAATAAACACCAGACTGACACTTATAAACCTTGTTAAACTGTCAATACCTGCAATACTTTTAAGCTCAGATCGTGAAACACTGCATGACTACACACACACACAAATACACTCATTTGCAAGGTCTGTTTCCGTAGTTCAGCAGAATGGGATGAAAGATTTCCATTCTGGTCCCTAGGGCTATGACTTCCAAAGAAAATGCTTCTTTATTATGGTTTTAGTTCCAAAGTAGTCGACTCCCAGTTATACATGTGCAGTTTTTCAAGTCCCTGTAAATTCACCACACTGCCAAATGCTTCTCTAAAAGTGTTCATTCTGGGGCAGTATGGCCTATGAATTGTTTTGCATCTGCATTGACTTTAATATGCATTGTCCTGGCCCTTTTCACAGCAGGCAGGGCACAAACCTGTGCTGAAATGGGGACCATGAAAACTATAGTGGGCTCCAGCATGCAGCAGGTTTTTGTCAGCTCCTCCTGTCTTCCCCAGGCCCTGGTCTCCTCCTCCTCAGCAAGCCTTTCCACAGGAATTCAACTTCATCAGGATTTTCTGTGTTTGGGAGGGGGAGACTGAATGACCCAACAAATGTCAAATATGCTTGATATATTAACTGTTGAAAAGAGCAGGCTAATCAGGGCCCAAGCAGGCTTTGGAGCATGAGGTACCTGTGTAAAGTTCTAGATGGTCCCTGCAGTTACACAGGTCCAGTGAGCAGCCACTCATCATGAAATGGAGGAAATCTTTCCCCTGTGGAAAGCTCCCAGTCCTCTTACACGGTGTACCCAGAGAGGTCATCTGCAACTTTGACATGGGAAGACAATTCAGTAGTTAAACAGTAAGTTTCATTAAGCCATTAGGGAATTTCAGCAAAAGGGAAACACCAAGACCTTGAACATTTACAGAAGAAATCAGAATTTAAGAAAGTAATTTTTATGCTCTCTGAGAACTGTAATGGAAATGCACAAGAGAAAAGCAAGTAGTGCAAATTGGGAGTGTGGTCACAGAAACACAAGAAAACAGACTTCATTCTGAATAATATATTGCAGTTATACTGAGGGCACGTGTAAACTGTTTCTACTACCAAATCGCTGTTTGGAAACAGTGAAATTCTGGAAATTTAATAGCCCAACCAAGTCCCCACACTGCAATAAAGCCAGTAATAAATGCTTTTACAATTTTTTATTTCATAATCCCCAGGAGTTCACCAGGAGTTTTGGAAATGTTGGTGTGCAGAGCTGTTTTAGGAATGTGCTGTCATCAGGAACCCAGCGATAATGAGATAACTTTCAGCAGCATCAGTATTTTCTACATATGCACATGTATGTGTGTGTGACAGTCAGGGCTTCCAGGCTCACCAAGGCAAACAGGGAATTCACCTGCTCTTTGCTCCTGTGTCAGGTGTAAACAGTCCCGAGGCTGGCACGTGGGTGCTGGGGCTGGAGAGAAGACCTTGGGAGAAGGAGGTGGGTGAGTGGATCTTGCAGCCCACACAGGAGCACTGCCCTGTTGCCCAACCAGCCATGTACTTTCCAAGAAAGACCATGAGTCTTGTTTACTTGCCTTCAACCAGCCTGGTGGGGGAGGAGGTCTTAGATCATCTGGTGTGGCTTTGAGGACCCTTGGCTCTCAAACTCCAGCCACACAGAATGCAGGTGGGGTGTGGAGCTGAGCTGGGTGTGGAAAGAACAGCGTTCAAAGTGAGTGCCATACAGCGTGGAATGTGAACTGTGACGAACCCGAGGAGGGTGATTAATGCCTGATGAGAGCTGTTTAATCTTTGCGTGTTACTCTGTAACTTTCTTTCTCTTTCTTTTTTATTGCTTCAAACAGAAAAACGTTTTGCAAGGTGAGCGGGAAGCAGACAAAATCTGGAGCAAGGAAGGATTTTATGCCGTTGTCATATTTCTCAGCATCTTTGTCATTCTAGTAACTTGCTTGATGGTAAGTTTCCTTTTCACCTTTATTTTTGCTGTTGTGAATGTTTTTCTCAGTCTGAAGGATAAAGTCACTCATTCTTTACATGACAGCTCTTTTCTCAAAGCTCTTAAAAGCTCAGCTACAAGGTGCGAGTTGGTCAATCTCAAAATGCTGTGAAGCTGGAGTTTGAAGAACCATATATATCTTGATATAGATAGATAGATAGATAGATAGATAGATAGATAGATAGATAGATAGATAGATAGATACTTTTTGAGTTCAACTGAAGGCTGTAGCTAGAAGGAAGCTGAAGAAATAAATAATGGGCTCTTAAATCTGCAGAGTAACTGTGTAGTGATGTGTGCAATGACTTCTCAACCTTGTTACTAAGGTCTCAGGATCCCCAAAGTTGTTAGCTGCCTGTATTTTGATTTTGTTGGATAGCAAAAACAACCTGACATCAATACAATATTGTACAGTTGTTAGAGTGCATTGGTATTCATGTACCAAATATACAAATTTTAAGCTGAAATAACTAGTAAGTACATGAAGGAGTGATCATATTTTTTATCAGTTTTGCCACTCACAATGTACAAGTTCAGTGGCCAGATATGATGATGATATTAATAAATCTTCAAATTTATAACAAAATTTTACTTTTAAAGTCTCCCTAAGATTCCCTAAGATGAAAATAACTTATTTTCTCAGAAAAAAAAATAAATTCTTTATTTAGTTCCTTATGTCATTTCTCCATACCATCTCACTTGAAAATAAGGTTAACTCCAGAAGTAGGTTTTGTGGGTTTTGGTTGGTTTTGGTTTCTTTGTTTGTTTGGGGTGGTTTTTTTGGAGCTGATGGTTGGACATGGTGATCTTAGAGGTCTTTTCCAACTCTGAGAATTCTGTGATTCTATGATACTTTAGAGAAGCAGATATGGGAGGAGATAAAAGAATGATCAGAGATGCAGAAGACTTTAAGTAATTTGGCTTATTTATGACAGAGAAAATAAGAGCAAGATGAAATATGGGAAGATTTCAAATACTTTCTCCACTGGGGATAGGAAAAGAAGTAACTTTTCTGAAAGGGTGATTTGGCTGATTCATTAAAAAGAACTTTGTTACCACATGGGTCACTAGACCCTGGATTGCACTGCTTGGGGAAGCTTGGGAGTTTTCAGCCTTTAAGGTTTTAGGCAAGCATCTGTCAGAAATAGTTTGGATGTAGATGATCTGGAGTTGGGGCAGAGATAAATACTAGCAGACTCCTTGAACTCCCAGATGGATTTACTTTGATGCTGCGATCTTTTCTGCAGGCATTCCTTTTTTTTCTTGTCCCCTCAACCTGTATCTTTCTTTGTGACACTGTTTAGACGGTGTAAGGGACTCAGATATTTCCAGGACCTGCTGATACATGGAGTACATATAAGGCTAACAACCAGCATATGTTGTTTTTCATCCCACTTTATGTGTTTCGGAGTGACAGATTTATGAAAAGTAGGAATTCAAGTGATTTGAATTCAGCCACTGCAGTCTGTCAGCATTCAGCTGTAGCATAAGGCATTGGGGTTCAGCCAAAGTAACTTTGGCTGCAGCAGCCATGTGGACCACCAAAATGTGGCCCCTTTTTTAAGTTTACAGGATAGGCACCTGATGGTTGAAAGATAAATATCTGTAATTTAGAGGGTCCAACAGCAGAAAGCTTAGCCTGCATTTGTAGATGACTTGGAAGTGTCCTTTTTATGCTTCTCAACCATGGCTGGAATCACAGAATCACTGGATGTTAGGGGTTGGAAGGGACCTAGAAGATCATCTAGTCCAACCCCCCTGCCAGAGTAGGATCACCTAGACTAAGTCACCCAACTTAACACATATCCAACCTTTCTGTAATGAAAAACCTACAGTGCAGAGTATTGCTCAACACTGTAATAAGCAGCACATGACCTACATTCAGACTTGTAAACTGTACCTGAGGTCATTTCATGTATTTACTCAGCTAGTCCTTGTTGTGGTGGTGTGGAGATCTCTTGCATCCCAGGAGCAACTAGTCATATGTGGAAGGCAACACACATCTTTGCTATCTTCACTATGTGCTGACCATGGGCTCGCTTCCCCTGGGAACATCATACATCTTTTATTAAGTTTGCAAAGCAAAGTGCTAAGTAAGAATGAATATTTTTAGCACTCCTAGGTATAAAACAGTGCATTAGCTCCTAGATCAAATTTTGTCCCTTAGTTGTTTTTTTTCAACTTCTGCTGGTAGTAGAGTATCTTTATTCCTAGAATATAATAATAAAGTATTTTAAATAATTTAATAATAATAATAAAGTATTACAAATAAAAAATAATACTTGTCCAGGTGTTTTGAATTCAAGACCATTATCTTGTTTTTGTATCTCCAAAGGATGAAACTATGTCAAAATGTATCAGTGACAAGAGGGGATGGTTAACATTGTCATAACTGTGAATGGCTGAGCTTTGTATCTGTGGGTTACCAGAAACAAATGAGAATAAACCAATCAATGGAGGAAAAGAGGGTTAAAATATTTCAAGCCCTTGTTTTATCTTTACTAATACCTATGTCCTTGCTTCACAGTAGGGCTGGTGTTTCTGCATAATAAGGGCAAAGAGAATCTTATCCCTGTAATCTAATTCTGAACTCTTCTGAATGAACAGATGGTTTAAGTAGCTAAGTCTTGTTTAATGGGTGTATTGCTAATTGCATTAGGTCAGTTCCCAGCTAAACCTCTAATGCTAATCCTTGAAAAAACAAACTCATCAGATATATCCCATCTTCACTGGAAGGCTACAGAGTGATAGATCTTTATGTGGTGCTAGTGGGACAGCAGCTGTCAGAGAGCTTCTGACTTGCAGCAGAAAAATGCTTTGGTCTGGGCTTTGTCTTTACGACTTTGCAAACCAGGATTCAATACCAATGCTTTACAGCAATAAATTAAGGCGAGTAAAAGGCATAAGGGTGTCTGCAGACACCTTCAAAAAGCTGAGTGCCTTTCAGCCACCTCCACACACAGTGCTTAGAATAGAAATTCATTCTCATAAGTTTTATCATTTGTAAGGCACATTTTGAACATGGCACAGAGATATTTTTTTTGCATTGCCCTCGGGCTAGATGGGCTAAATGGGCATAACACAGGTTCCTCTGGAGTGACATTACCAAGCACACCCTGCCCTCCAGCCAGTGTACAGCAACATCAGTGTGGAGTTTGGTGGAAGAGGATTAGTACCACTCCTGAAAAGCTTTTGCTGCATATATCTGACATATGTAAGCAATAGGTGGGCAGAGAATCTGGGGTTTATACTATGTTCAGACATTGGTGTCTTGTTAATTGTAAAACACACTTTTCTGAAAGATGCTTAAGCAGCTTCAGAAGCTACATATTGCTTCAGATTTATTCTAGAATAGGTTGATTTTCTATTTTTCTACAGTTATTTATTTGTCAGTATTTCCTTCTTCACGGTGTCTTTCATAACTATTTTCCATACTGTGTTATTTAGCCTTTTAATAATAAAACTGCTGGTGTTACAAATAATTACTGGCTCACAATGAAAACTGTTAAAATCCCTACTGCCCATGTGTACAAACCGTGGTTTAAGTAATGGAAATATTTATCCTGTTGTGGGAAGGTCCATATAACACAACTTGTGGCTTACCTTCTAGGAATGAAAGCCATTTATAGCAATCTTACCCAGCCTTGTTTACCAGGGAATTGAGATTGGGCTTTCCTCTTTATTTCTGTAGGTTCTATACAGATTAAAGGAGAAGATACAATTGTCACTGAGACAAGAGAAGGAAAAGAAGCAGGAGATCCACCTCTCACCTCTTCCCCTGCAGACATCTCAGTCCGAGTATAAGACCACCAGCAACATGGTCCAGACTGAACAGGCTCCAAAGGTTGTCAATGTTGTAGTGGACCCTCAAGGCCAATGTGTTCCTGAGCTCAAACCTCCCCTGTGTGTCAGTCCTTCTCCTTTCAGAATGAAACCTGTGGGGCTCCAGGAAAGGTAGGATGGTGCCTGGCTTATTCAGGATTTATTCTGCTTTGTTTTACTTATGTTGCATGATTTCATATGTGTCTCTTCTGTTAATGAATGGGAGACTTTGCCATACAGACATCTGGGAATTGGAATTTTGGTGTGTGAATATTGATTTCATGGGTATTCTCTCTTTTCCTTTTCATATAAGCAAAGGTTCAGATGCTTGTGCTGAGATTAACTGCAGTACTTGAATTCTTTTTGCAACTTTATTGCTTTCTCTTTCCAACAATTACTCCAAAGAAATAACTTCATTTTCCATTTTCCACTTTTTTTGCCTGTTCAAACCTGGAGATCCTGGCAGAGGGCACAAGGGCTGGTTATGTTATGTCAGCAAAGGACATTCTCATTGTCAGGGATTCCCTAGCACAAAGGAAACAGAAAAAGTAAATACTTACACCAGCTGAACGCATTTACCAATCACATACAGTGTTTCCATTATCACCTTTAGGTAATTTTTCTACTTAACATTCAGCTTTCCATGTTGCTTGGGATACAATCAAGGCTTTACAAAAAAAAAAAAAAATAAATAAAAGAAATTAGTAATGAAACCAACCCTTGTGTGAAGCTCCCCAGAAATACTTGGGCACCAAACCTTGCCACTCACTCCATGTTTCAAAAACTGGGCCAGTGCTCTTTTTATAAAACTAGCTATTCATCCTGCAGGAGAATGCACACTGACATCTGTCTCTCCTCTCTTAGAAACCTATATAATTTCTTTCCTGATGGCTGCAGGCCACTTTCATAAAGCATCAGTGCTTTGAATATCTAATGTAGGATGCAGCCACACAACTGAACTCTTCCAACCCTGGCACAGGCGATAAATGAAAGAACAGATGCCAGGCAGATATGACAAGCAGAGCCTCGTCTGTGAGGACTCTTAGAGTTGAACAGTAACCTTGATTCAGCTTGAACCATGGGATTTCAGTGACATATTTTATCAATGGCTTTATAAGACACAGACAGAGCTAAGGGCGTGGGACTGATCCTTCCAGCAGTAAAAGATGCTGAAAGGCAGAACTGTCATAAAATATGTAGTGACATCACTGCAGCTAAAAAAAAAAAAAAAGGAGTGGAGGAAGCAAGTAAATATGTTTTGATAATTACTCTTATTTTACAAGATGCTAAAAATAAGGCATATGAACATGGGGATCACATAGCTAGTTATAATACCTAGTACTTAACCTTATTTGTAATATTTGAGAAGGATTGAAGTGAGTAATTTGTAGAGGGAGTTTGCACTTAAGGACCAGAGAAGAAATTTTTCCATTGCTCAAAGAACAAAAATAAAAACTATTGATCTAGGATCTTAATTTCCACCACCGCAGACAGGATCTCAGCTTTTAATACTCCTAAACCAAATTTCATCCTTTGGAAGGACAAAGATCTGAGTCAGATATGTCACAATGGAGAGCTGAAATACAAAGAGAAATCTAAAACTGGTGTTTACTCAAATAAACCAGGCATTTCAGCTTCTTGCTAAGGAAAAAGAAGTTGAAGAAACTGAGGACTTCAGTTTCTACTGTAAAAGAACACCAATAGGCTGCTGTGGAAAAGTTAAAGCAATTGTGATAGCATCCCATTCTGCAGTTCTGTTTGTATCTTTAACAGAGTTGAACTTGCCTAAGGCCACTTCTAAAATGTGGTGGTTTATTTCAATCTCAGTGATATGAAGGTCTGGGGATGTGAGAGAGAGAATATTAAAGAACAGGTTGTTCTCTTCCTCTAAAATAAGCAGCTATTATTATTTATTTATTTGACTGTATCCTGTACTATAAGCAAATTTACACACATTTTGACATACAGAACTATTGGAAGGAAAAAGTAATAATGCAGCAACACATTTTGCCTCAGATGTCATCTAATGACCAGGCGTGTGGATGATTTAAAACCCCTCTCCACCTTTTGCTCCACAACAACCTTGGGCCATCCTCATTAAATATAGGGGCAGTGGACCTTACAGCAGGGGTCTGCACACTACAAGCAGTACACTGTGCACAAAACAGTCTGATTACAGCCCTTTTTCTGTCAGTATGGAAAGAGATCAAGCCAGAGGTCCCCTCCTGCTCATAGGCTTGGGGGCACCCATTCAATAATGTTTGCTACCCTGATTTTGCTTTCTGCCAGGGGATTTCTTGGCAGGCTAGTGTGTATATGACTCCTTGACACTGAGATTCCCGTGGCCACAGGGCTGAACAGTGTTTCCTGAGAAGTATTTTCTATCTATCCTAAGTTTTCTAACTATCCAAACTCCCCTGTTTTGATTCTTTAAGTGCAATCCATAGTCATAAAATACCTGCTATGATCCAGACCAAACTGTATCTCTACAAAGATAAATCAATGGACCGTGGGACCAAACGGGGGAATAAGCTAACTGCTACACCTTGCCATCCAGATAGGCACTTTGTGACAGTATTTCTGAAGTCTGGGGCAGAAAAGCTGGATGATGCCTGTCCCACAGCTCTCCTTGCTCTGCACACCAGGCACTGCTTTGAGGAACAACATCTAAATGCCACACTGTGGTTGAGTTTCTACAAAGCACCATCATCTAGCCCTGTGAACCAATAGCATTGGCTGGTACAGAGGCAGACAAATCATTAAATCACCAACTGTCCAGCGAACAAAAAGTTTCTGGGAGTTTGTCCGGATTCTTAAAATGTATTTTGCTGCTGAGTATCAGAGACAAGTCCACGGATCCTTTTTTCTTCTTTCGAGGCTCATACTCAGCTATTTCTACAAGACTCAGCTTCCCCGTGCAACATTTGCACTAGGAAAGGCGTGGAGTGGCGCAGCCGGTTGTTCCGCGGCAGACTCGGAGCCGGCGCGGCTGCGAGCGGTGCGGGGCGCGGGGCGGGTGACACCTACAGCCGGCGGGCAGCACTGCCGCACACCCAGCCCCGGCACCGGCGCCCCGGCCGCTTTTCTGCTCTGGTTGGAGCTCTCGGAGGAGAAAGGAAGGAGGTGGTCAAGCAGGCGGGGTGGGAATCGTCCCGGCGGTCTCAGGAGCCGAGTGGACTGGCAGGTGTGGAGAGGGCTGTAGAACAGAGGCACTGAACCCTTTCTATTACAACTAATGATAATGTTGGGTCAGGTAAGCAAAGGGCTGACTTCGGACCCTCCTGACATCCTCTGGATTGTTGTCTTTATGAGACAGAAGGCTTTGAGGCAGGTGACCTAGTGTTTTCACTACTGCTGCTCCTTCGCAGCAAAAACCTTCCCCACAAGCAACCCACACAGTGCTGTTACTGACCAAAGGAGTGGGAGCTGAAGTTACTCTGCTGTGGGTGTCTTTGGTGATGAACTGTCATAATATCATAGCACCAGTGCCTGAATTTAGCATGTAAATGAGACTTCTTCCATGATCATATCCATGAATTTTGCATCAGCGTTTATTTTTTCTACTTAGGCTTTATAGGTCTATATGAATAATATATACTTTTTCCTTCAGCAGAGTAAGGCTTTGTTCATTCTGCTGGTTGGCCCAAAATTCATGTTAATGTGAATGCTCCCAGCCAAAACCAGCATCTGGTGAAGTGGGATGTGATATTTTAAATTTCATCCTCGTATGTCAAGCACTGAAAATTCTTAGGACAAAGCAGTGAGTTGTTAAAACACAAGTGTGGTGAGGACATAAAGAAGTTACCACACCAGCACAGTATTCACTTGTTTTACAACTAGATTTACTTTTCCTCCAGCCATTGCTGCTCTTAAGTTTTATTTCTGGTATTAATTGCAACTAGGACAACTGTGTTTCAACTAACTTAAAATACTGTTTCATTCAAATTAGTGATTATTTAGCATGCAAAAGTACATGGAAGAAAAGAAAATGTGGAAAATAGCACTTCTACTGTGTGTGCTAAAACATACAGTGCTTTGGAAAGTCTTTTCAAGCATTTGTATTCCATCCTAGCCACAAAGACCTAAACCTATGTGTGTTAACTCTAAATAATCAGTGGGAAAAATCTCAACACTAGCACTATGTTTTCTCAGTCTGTTACATATTCACTGGGAAATTATTCTGTCTAAAAGGGAAAGCTCCTTATGTTCACATATCAGGATTCTAGGGACATGCAGGATTCATTCAGACCAAGTAACATTTTACGTATGTTTAATGCTCAGGTGTTTCTTCTCTGCAAGTAGAAGATAGTGAAGAATATGACAATAATTACAAAAATAATAATAAAAGTACTGAAACCAAGTCTACAACCTCTAGGGAAGATCAGTAGGCATCAAAATAGAGTCTAGTAGATGTCAGGTGTAACTCCCTACAAACGTAACAGAGAGCACTGCACTTTGGCTTGAACTTGGATTGTGAGACCTGTGTGTGATGTCACTTTTCTCCACAAAGCAGAGCACTCTATACCTCAAATAATAGACTGTAATCACTGAGATTTCTCATACCATCCTGAAGATACCTATAAACTGACAGTAGAATTCTTTTCTGCAGTTCTAATAAGCATTCAGTGGACATACAGTGAGTATAGCTCACCTGACTGTAAGAAATATACAATGTAAAGCTGCTAAATGCTCACCCTGTCCACTTCCTTATAATACAAAATCAAACACCCCCCCCAAAAAAACGAAACCAAAACAAAAACCCAACAACAACAAAAAAAATTAAAAAACCCTGAAAGATATTTTGATGAAAAAGAAAGGGAATAAATGTTAAAATAATGTTAATAACAATGTTTTCAGATGATCTGTACTAGTCCGTGGAACTCACACCAAAAAATACCATTTCAAATCAAGAATGTATTGAAAGAGTTACTCCTATACATAGTCACACAAATAAATAGAACAAAAAAATGTTCTCCTGTGGTTTTGGCATCCTTCTGCAGCAACAACTTGTTTCTGACACAGAGAAAATCTTCAACAGTTTGGTCTTCAGGTTTGGATGTGAAAGAAAATTCCTGTGTTAACACTGGTGACTATTCTCTTACATTAGTTATTCTGCATAAGCACACAAATTAAAATATTCTTCCAGCCACCTATACAATTTCTATGCTCTGTCAGTTACCATCTGGATGACAAATGCTGTGGATGACAAACACTAACTGTATTACCTATTTTCCTGGTGTTAGAAAAGCAGTATCTGTTAAAATGAATCATCATCCTAACAATACAGTATGCAGAGTAAACACCCTGGCTCAATCTTATAAAGTATGTTGAAACCAGGGTGAAAAACCTGATGTGCTCTTTTCTTCCTTAGTGTAGCAGCAGCTGCATCTCAGGATATCTCTGTTTAACTAAATCTCGGCTCTGATAGATGAGAAAAATTTCCAACAATTCTTTCTGGTTCTGTTCTGATTTTTAGATCACAGAGCACTGTTGCTGTAAATATAATTATGGTGTTGCTGCTCTGTTATCTTTACACAAAACTGTACTTTGTGAGTAATCGTTTCAAGTAATGTTCAGAGGGTAGCACCTTGCAGTTGGACTACTGTAAACATGCCAGGTTTTGTAGTTTATGACACAAGTATGGGAACTTAATATATTTACAGGAAGGGGCCTTGAATTTCCTGGCTAAAATATACTAGCTTTGCATGGATTTGGAGGATAAATTTACCCTATTGTGTGAACCTGAATACGCTTTCTGCATTCTTAATTTAAATCCTAGGGATTGTTTTCAGGAAAATGTCAGTGTAATTGTTCAAAGCCCAGCTATCTGCCAACACAAAAGCACTAGCTGGAGAGTGATTTTATGGTGATATCCTATCAGAAGGAATTTACGAAGCACCAGGGATCAGTAAACTGGTTTGAGGTGGGAGGCAGGAATTTTTGTGCTTCAGTCCATCTCTGCCATCGACTCATCAGAGCACTTTTGATACAGCACATAAACCTCCTGCAGCCACACTCGAAACCACTGAACAGAGGCTGACTGGCTGGCATGTCCATCTGAAGAGATGGATCAAAGATGAGAACCTTAACCTGAAGTACAGGATGAGTCCTACATGCTACTATTTGTCCACATCATTTAAGAAGACTGAGAGAATACAATTAGAAGAAAAAAAACCCAACAACCTATTTTCTGAATGACCTAAAAATTCATTTGTCTCCCTTGGCAGATCTCTCAGCTATATTCTGTCCTGGTCTGTAAGAAGGACTAATAAATTCGATACACCCAGAAACACTTAACTGCACTAGCAGAGGCCAGCTAGCAGAGGTTAGTTTTTGTCCACACTGCCAAGCTCCCTTTACCTCCAAAAGAGTGTGGGCTGGAAGCAGACTGCCTACTGGGAATGGTTTCTGCATGTGCTGATTCCCAAACCCTGCCAGGGAGTTGCTTTGGAGTGCTCTTGTTGGCAAAGGCTTAAAACAAGCCAGGACTGCAAGGCTTGAGCCATAGCAATATCAATTACCCACTTTCAGAGCCTGGGATTGTTTCCTGGTGCTGTTTAGTTTCTTTTTCTAGATGAAGCTTTCATGTGAAGTGCACAGCTGGTGTGGCAGCTGACATAAGTGGAGCAGTCCTGATGCTGGGCAACTGCTTAAGGGTTGTGACTTTTAGTAATGCTCCTTTCAGCACAAGGTCTTCCTACAGCCTGGCATTGTGGCTTCCCTCCTCCTCAGGCCACCACAACTAGATGGAAGGCCACACCATGGCTGCTGTCACCTGCACTCTAGGGGACAGGGAAAGGGCAAAGGCTGAAAACCTGGGCTACTGAGGTGGGAGAAACTGATCTAGGTAACGGGTAGCACGAAGTGGGTTCTAGATCTGAGAGTCTCCCTTTCATTACGTGAGAGGTCTGTTTTAGCATGTTGGTTCATGAGGAGAGAGAATAATTCTTTACCTCCAACTTCACTTGTGTAATGTTTCTTTTCATGCCCAGTCACTCTGAAAACTCTTTGCAAGTGCTGTACCCCTGAGTTGCACAAACGTCTGTTCTGTCCAACCCATTACAGACGTCTTTGCTTATCTGCAGTGTAGGAAGAGGGCAGGAATGTGAATTGTCCCCTTTCTCTGAAGGGGAAGTGAACTCAGGCACCGGCCTAACAAAGACCCTTTAAAAACTGTATTTTAACTATTTGACTCCTGGCTGGCTGAGAAAGTGTTGTGCCTGTGGTTAGAGTTCTTTGAAGCAAAATTCTGTGGGAGTTACCATCTAAATAAATAGATGCAAATAACCATGTCCCATTGCCCAAACTTACACCCACAGTCCATTTTCCTGTGCCTCTAGCACTGCTTGCAGATGACTTCATATTAGCGTGGGTAGATAGTACATTTCCGCTCATTGTGCCATCACTGCTTTGAATTGTCCCACATGCCTTTTCTTTCCTCTTGCAAAGAACTGAAAGGTCTTCAAAGCACATGACATTAATTTCTGGGAGTGGAGAATTCAGGCCAGTTAGCCCACCCTTCTTCACAGAAGTTCTGCTGCAGCTTCGTAGTCCTCTCAGATGCCGGAGGGTTCTCGCTGCCCAGGCCTTCCCTTGGCTTTGCCGTTACCGTCTTCTGAGATTCAGTCAGGGATTTTAGAATCATTTTACTGTATCCTCAGGCCCCTTATCTGGCATTTATTCTTGTTACTCCAGTTGCTACTGGTTTTAGCTTGTACACAGGAAACCACAGTGCCAATCAGTGTCGTTCCCAAGGTGACAGGAAACCCTGTTTGGTCGGATGTTGATTGTGCTTGTCTTTACTGCTCCACCCATCGCATTTTCTTCCTTTTTGGCTTAAGTTAAGACAAATTAATCAGTGGCCGCCATCTGGTAGACAGTTTTGGTGGTTTTGCAGTGATACGTCCAGCTGATCTTTTTCAAAGCAGTTCACAGGACAAGAAACAGAGGGGAAATATCCATATTAATATTTAAATGATTCTCAGGCCTAGGATCTCTCTAGATTACTCTCATGAGTAATTTGAGTTGTGTGAGTAATCCCCTTACGCAGGTTTGGGTTTTAAGAGCCATTTGGTCAGAGTTAAAATCCACTGCAGCTTTCCAGTGACTGATTTCATAGAATGTTAGTGGTTGGAAAGGATCTTTAGAGATCATCAAGTCCAACCCCCCTGCCAAAGCAGGATCACCCAGGGCATGTCTCACAGGAACACAACCAGACTGGTTTGGAAAGTATCCAGAGAAGGAGACTCTACAACCTCTCTGGGCAGGCTGTTGCAGTCTCGGTCACCCTCAGTGAACTTACTCCTCACGTTGACGTGGAAAATTCTATGCTCCATTTTATACCCATTTTTCCTTGGCCTATTTCTGGGCACTACAGAGTTTGGCTCTATTTGACACCTACCCTTCAGATATTTGTAGACTTCAATAAGATCCCCTCTCAATCTTCTCAAGACTATTTAGCCCCAGTTCCCTCAGTCTTTCTTTGTAGGGGAGATGCTCAAGTCCCTTAATCAATCTTGTAGCTCTCTGTTGGACTCCTTTCAGTAGATCCCATTTCCAGTAGATCCCATATTTCCTCAGCTCTCTCTGCCTCTGCTTCATTTCTGTGGTTGACCAACCCAGGCAGGGTTTCTATGGCTGCTTCACCAGCTGTCCTAATGTGCAGGCAGAGTGGGACATCTGGGAAAGTGAGGAGATGCACATGAGCTGATCTTGAATGCTCCAAGCGTGTCAAGCTCAGCCCATAGCAGGATGTGTCCATCTGTGACACGAACAACTAAATATAGCACCTTTTCACATTAGCAGGTTGGAAATGCCATGCAAGGGACAAAGGGAAGGAGAAAACCAGTTTCATTTTGAGATTGGGTTATAAATCAGATGAAGTACATTGCATCTCATGAGTCCTTGACTAGAACCCACAGGTACTGATTTCAGTGAAATAAACAACTGGTGTAGAAGGGAGCATCCCTGTTAGATATACAAGGGCTTCAAATTTACAGGGAAGGCTGATTTTTTCAGATTTGGGGTTTTATAAAGATCTCCTTGAATGCTCCAATTAATGTCTGGAAAGGGTCAATGCCTCAGGTTAAACAGAAATATTCACCTTTCCTCTTGCTTTGGAATATTTCTCACTATCGTGCCATTTCTTCTGGCCAACTGTTCTGCAGGGCAGCCTAAAGCTGAATTTAGCTCTGTTCCTGTTAATTTAAAATGTTAGAAACAGACACAGAATACAGTTAAAAAAATAAAAGAAAAACATTTAAGCACCTCCAAACCCCCAACATAAAGTATCTAAGTATATTTCTGAATTGCAGGAAGCCATGCACTGGACAGCACTTAATAAGAATCTATCTTATATTGTAGACATCAGGTAATATTCCAGGCCATGAATCTCTTCTTCAAATGAAGTAATAACTAGTTTTATTTCTGCATTGTCAGGAGTACACTTACAAATTATGACAGTTGACTAATTGTATTGCTTGTTTTTGGAAGAAAACAGTTCTGGAAATTCAGCAGAGATATCTAAAGCAGTTGGAGCTACTATGTACAGAAAGCTTATCACTGCTAGCTAGCAGAAATGTCCCTTGTGTGCAAACACACCTCTCCTCGAAGAATACTGCATGTAAATCTGTTGTGCAGACTATTTCTCAGCTCTTGTGGGAAATTCTCTTTAGTATGTTTACTAACATAGAACCCGGGAGCCTCAGCCACAGATCAGGGTCCTTTTATGCAAAGCTCTGTGTGCATACAACAATGAAATGTTCCTCTAGCAAAAAACCAATCTAAACGCCAGACAAGGTTGTAGATGCATACAGACAATCAGGCAAGCCTGAGGAAACAGAGGAGCAATAGCATCATGGAAGAAATGGGAATGCCCAGAGTGTGCATTGAGAATGGCTCAGCCCAGGAAATCTACTGCCCAGAGGCTGTAGCTGATTGCATACGACACTGACATTTCAGCCAGGTTCTTGTTAGAGTTGTTTGTCTGCTCTGATACCATCACATCCAGGCTGATGCATCACTTTGGCTTGACTTTGAACTTTACACTGAATAGGTCCAAGATGTTTCAGGAACTCCTTTTATGATTTTCATGCTAAGACAAGTGACACATTAATTGGTTAAGGGGCTGATCCAGGATGATAATGCAAATCAGTGCCCTATCTTCATAGAATACCTGGACTCTTCAACTCTTTGTTTAGTTCTCCAGCCAGTGGAATCTGTAAGAAGGTACAATGGTGGTATTTCTTTCTGGGACAGGGACTTCCCTTACGTTTGCCTATCAAAGAATATACTTTTGATGCTTAACAAACTGTATTTATTGTTGTTATAAATTTATGGTCGCTATAAATATCCCTGTTATGTTAATGATGTGCTTTGATAACAGGAGCACAACAGCACAGTGACTTCAAATGACCGCTGAACTATGCGATAGGCATCAGGAGGGGAAGTGCTGTATATAATTCCCACACAGAAAAATGTCGTTGAGTACAATGTTTCTCCAGGGAACTCGGTCCCGGTGCTTCGGGATGACCAATAGCAGCTCCCTAGAAAGCTGCGCTGCCAGCGAGAGCCAGGGCCACTGTCCGGGCAGGAGGCAGCTGAGCCTGCCCCTCTGCCAGGACTGATGCCTCTGCTTCCCACTGCACCCCCCTGGCAGCCACATCTCCTGTCTTTGAGTTCATCTCAAATCCTTCCCGAGTTGTAGCAAATTCCACCAGAGGGCTGCTGCAAAGTCCAGAGCTTTTGGTTCTTTTCCCTGGATGTGCCGGTGGACGAAGCAGCACAGTCTTAGAAATCAAAACAGCAGGAGAGTACACAACAGCTAATAAATCCCATTTGCATGATATTGTTTCACTTCAGACTCTATTTAGCTTGTTTTGCCTCAGTGGATTTATAGAGGTGTCTGGGAAGAGAATTTGGACCACAGAGCACAATGCTGAATAGGTTTGGGAAAGAAGGCAGCATTGTGGAAAGCAAGGATGGAATTGTAATTATTCCCAAAGGTAATCCTCTGGCTGCAGAGAATGCATTTGCAATTTACTGATAAAATTAGAATAAAATAAATGTTTCTGCTTCATCATGAGGATTTTCCCAAATGTAGATGGCCTAAATACCTCTCTAGTCCCCAAGTCCAGTGTTGTCTATGGCCTGGCTCCCAGGCCATAGACGTAGTTCATTATAGTTCATAGATCATTATCCTGGGACAGTACAGCGGTGGGCTGAGAAAGCTGTCAGAAGGAAAAATCACAGAAGACAACAGACACAAAGATGTGGAAGCAACCTCTGGCTCAGGACATTCCTAAACTACAGATTGACAGAAGCTGGAGGGCATACTGAGTTACACTATAATTAAGTAATCAGTAATTCCTGCTCTCTTTGTTCTTGCGTTCTTTCCCTAAATCTCCTCTTGCTGACCTTTGTTGAAAACAGGATACTGGCCAACCTTTGGTCTTACATGTACATAAAATTTATGTTCACATTTCTACATCATTCCCTTCACTGTATATTAATCTAACCCATGCTACATCATGAGCTGTCTGGAGCCCTGTGTATTGAGGGTGTTTGTTTGAGAGAATTCTCCTCCTCTGTTTTTGTTTCATAATGCAGTGTGCATTTAGAGGAACACAGCTTTTATCAGGATCCTAATATTTCCCTTCTCTGTGCAAGTTAATAGAAATTAATTTAAATCAAGTGATTTAACTATCATATGCCATTTTTTTTTTCTAATGTCATTAATTCTTTTCTACTAGAAGACTGTGAATCTGAAGCAACTATTTCACTCTGAAATTTCCAATCTATACTGACTTGACAGTGTGTATGAGGAGCAGTAGATCCAGAAAGCCTTCACTCTGGCCCATGCCTTCATCTCTGGGCACAGGTATAGAAGCATTTCCCTTCTCTAGATCCCAGCCTATGCACTATGGACTATAGGAATGTCTCTGATTAAGGAAGGCAGTGGCCAGGGCCATGGACTTCAAGGGATCTGCTGAGCTCTGTAGAAAGGAGCTCCAGGTCATTACCCTTTTAAAGTCTATCTTATCTCTAAAGTGCAAGATAAAGTACACCTTGGTATACAAACATTCAGAGCTGGCTTTTGAAAGCATTCAAGCAATGCTCCATTTCAAATTGCAAGCCTAAGTGGATTTCCTAAACTTCATTTTCAAAAGGAATCCAGGCACTTTGCACATTAAAATAGTTGTCTGAGCAAGCCTTCCCATAGACAGCAAGGCTGCAAAGCCAGACAACCAAAGTGAATCAAGAATAAAAAGCTGGGAAGAGGGAAAGATTCATATACCTAGCTTTAGATGTCAGCTCTGGAAACTTCAGGAGCAGCTAAATGGCAGCACCTAAGTGCACGTATCTGGTTCCTGTCTGAAAACCTAAATCTCTTCAACTCATAGTAGAACTCATAAATCACTCTGGAAATGGAACTGTGCCTTCAAGAGTGTGTGAGATAAAAGGATTTCTGGTCAGTGAAGGCAGCCTTAGGTGCTTTGTCCTCTGTGGGACTGCATGGAGCAGTTTCTACAGCTCCTGGTGGATGTGTCCGTAGATGGCGCAGCACCGTTGGGCACTGGTGCAGGTCTGCAAGGCTGGATGTTCTTCAGGAACTGCTGCTGTTCAGGGCTTGCTTCAAAGTGCACTAACAATTCATTTGTCTGCTTCGAAATCTTCTGTGTGACACTTGCAGTGGCTTAAAGATAATAAAGACCAAGTCAAATAAACAAGGAATGTGCTTTTTTATTATCTTAAGGTTGACAGGGTGTAGTAAACGCCTCTTTTCCCAGATGTTCCTTCCTGTCTTTCCCAAATGGCAAACTCACCAGGAAAGAACTCATTGTACTGATTAGTCTTCAAGTCACAATAAAAAATAATTTTCTCTTACTGATACTGTCTGAAGATACTACCCATTTACATTAAGAATACTCCTACCAATGTCTTTTTCCAGGTCAGCTGGTTTTGGTTAAAGCCTCAGGAGAGTATTGAAGGACATTAATGTGTGAATAGATTATATCTTTGCTTCCTTGGATTTAAGGTGTAGATAATGTTCCTTAAATGACCACCAGCAGGTGTGGGATGGAGACAGAATTTGTGCTTAACAGATTAATTAGGATGGAATACATGGAGCTAAGTGGACTTACAGATAAGGTTCCTGTTATGAAAAAATAAAAACAACCCACAAATTTTTTTTTCATCTAAAAGCTGAAAAATCTAGTTCAGTCCATTATTTATTTGTTTACCAAAGGGATGGCCAACTAAATAGGAAAATATCTCATAATATTGACACACTTCCTAGAAGTTATTGCTGATCAGCTCTCCTAGATAGTATTCTCTGAATACTGCAGGCAAGCACCCTCTGGGTGTGCTGTAGTCATCAGCAAAGAAATCATCCCTCAGTGCCTGGGAAAAGTAGTCAGGCTTTGTAGCTGGACAAGAGATCTAAATGGGAAATGATGGTGCCTGGCTACAGCTCCTCTGGAGGCATCATGTAGAACTGAAACTTTAGAGGGGCAACTCATAAAAGGATGACAAAAGTTATTTTGAAAACTGATTTTATTCTTTCTTCTAATTTTCAAACAACAGTTAGAGCAGACAGAGTATGTGGGGTTTTTTAACAGTTCTTGTTGGCTTACCTTACATAGATGCATTACCTGAGCTCATTAAGTTGTGTATTAGTTTAATCTGTTCAATCCTAGCAGGTAATTGTTATTCCTCTCCATTCTCTTTTCCCTTTCTCTATTCTTTTAGTCCCTTTTGTTTATATTCATTGTAGCTTGGTTTAAATTAGCATGTGCATTAATTGGAGAGAGAACAGGTCATCCAGTATGTTTGTGCAATGAGGCCTCCAGTATGAAATAGAGCAATGCTGCAATGCAAGCAGATAATAATAGCCATAAACAAGACTGCATTCAATTAAAGCTCTACCATATAAAGCAAATTAACCATAAATTAGTAAACATTTATTCAGCTCTGAAAAAAAACAACTCAAATAAACACGACAAATTAGCATCTTCATTTGCTTTTACTTCTGAATATTTAACTCTGTTTCCACTGATGCTGAAAACACGTACGTGTGGCTATGAATCAGAAACTGAGCTTTATGATCCCATTCAAATTTTATCGGCGGGAGAAATTTGCGTGACAAAATGCAATTTGACTGTAGAACTAATCTACAGGAAAAGATGGGAGGTTGTACAAGCTTTGCATTTTTGAACAGTCAGTTCCCGTGGCTGAGCAGTGGAGCCTTATCGAGGGCAGAACAGGAGTGAATTGGCAGTACATTAGAAAGCATGATTAAAAGAGGGAAAGTTGAAACTACTCTCATGTCAGCTGTTTTCCTCTACAGGATATTGAGCCATTCCTGTCCTAACCAGATACTGATTGCTTAAAACTTAGTCCAGAAGTACTTGTCAAAACCATTTCCTCAGTTGATTTTGACATGCTGAGCTGTGAGTAGATCCTGAGAATTGTTTGTAGTTTAGTGCTGGAGGTATTGGCCTGCTCTCACTCGTGGCTGCGGGAACAAGATCAGACCCTCTGGAGAAAACATGAAGTGCCTCTGCTTTCCAGAAAAGCTATTTTAATTTTACAGCTGGGGCTCCTCATCAGTCTCTATGGGCTCAAAGGGCTAGAGGATGCTGCCAGGTGCTGCCAGGAGGTTGCTTGTAACTAGGAAGCTGCAGGGGATTGGAAATCTTGCCTCACAGCAGCCATACAATCCTCTTCCTCTGCTTTCAGTAGGCACTCAGCTTGCTGTCATCACTTCCAGACCCCTTCTCAGAGAGACAGGCAGCAAACATCACTTTTTCAAGTGACAAAAGGGGGAAAAATAATAATACAACAGTGGAGTAGTATGAAGAGATCCATGTGTTAGAGCAAACATGAGCAGAAATGGCAGCAGATGTTCTTTCCAGGATCAGCATACTTTAGTGAGAGTGGTAGATCACTGGAATAGGTTGCCTAGTGAGGTGGTGGAATCCCCATCCCTGAAAACATTCAAGGCCAGGCTTCATGAGGCTCTGAGCAGCCTGAACTAGTTAGAGATGTCTCTGCTTGTTGCAGGGGGGTTGGATCAGATGACCTTTGGAGGTCCCTTCCAACTCAATACATTCTATGTTTCTATTGCCTCCCTTATAGTTCAGAGCTTAAATGTCTTCCATCTATGGCTTTCTGGTGATAGGATTTAGCTTTAGTGTTATAACCAAATTATTCCCTCTGCACTGTAAACGAGTGTAAATGAGTTAAATCATTGTAAATGAGTCCTCTGGTCAGTGAAATTAGGCTGCCCACACAGATGTCTACAGGATTCGTATCAGGTGCAGATGACTGTAAGTCAGAGTAGAAATATTATAAATATCAGTAATATTAGTAATTTAATTGCTAAGCATGCTTGTGAAAACACTGGACTAATATCTACCTATCTGTCCAGGATGTCCTCTCTGGAGAGGGAAAATCAGAGCCAGAGGAAGGTTAATCTGGGAGAGGAATAAGGTTTTGGAAATGAGGCCAGGATCCTGTAGAAAAAGGGAGGTTCACAGTTCCTAGGCTTGATAGGAGGTCAGTAGGTAACTTCTGGTGTTTAAAGTAGTACTAGTATGTCAGGGCATAGCAGGAGAGGGGGGAAGATCTCCTCCCCTGATGCAACTTGAGGCCATTTCCTCTTGTTCTATCATCAGTAATTTTGGAGAAGAGACCAACATCAGCCTCACTACAGCCTTGTTTTAGGTAGTTGTAAGAGAGCAATGAGATCTCCTCTCAGTCTCCTATTCTCTAGACTAAACAACCCCAGCATGCTGATGAGGTGGCCCAGCGAGGGAAGAGGATCAGGACCCATGTCTAGGCCTAGTCTGTGAACACTACAAAACTAAACCTCACAAGGGAAACACAACGTTTTTCCCATCATCCTTGCAGAAAAACCCAGGGAAGAGCACCCCTGTTAGGAGTGGGATCTGAGGACCCAGAGCAAGCTCCCTGCTCAGCAACCCCAGGCAGCATTGCTTTTCCCACTAATTAATGGCTTCCTTCCACCCTCATGGCCCAGGCAGCTCCAACCTCGGAGTGCAGATGAGGGTGCAGAAGGAAGCACCTCCCATGTCTGCAGTGCCAGGGTCAGAGGGCAATGGCTCCTGGATGCAGCAGCCGTCACCGCCGCTTCCAAAGCCACGAGAGAGAATCAAAAGCCAAGAACTGGGAATCTGGGCGTTGTGTTTTTCAGGAGTGCTGAATAAACATGGGAATGTGTATTTAAAGAAATTACCCAGCTTAAATAAACAACTGGGGAAACATGTCAGGTAATTGGATTTTCATTATCATCATCTATGGCTTAATTTTAGGGTCAGGGAAGACCTGGAAATGACCTCACTAATGATTAATAGGCTTTAGTAACCTGATGGCCCTCCGACATTGGAGTTTTCAAAAAACATTGGGTTTATTTATTTATTTATTTATTTATCATCGTAGTCTGTAATAAAATCTGCATCTATACATTTATTATTAAGACTATTCCAGTGGATTTGCATCACTGGACATGTTCCTATAACCCAGTTGAAAAGAGGACTGTGAGTATGTAGCGAGACCCCCCTCTGGGACAGTAGACAATACACAGACACAAGTGGTTTCCTGATTGCACTTACTCACCTACCCAGGGATGAGGTGGCTGTCTCAGCTGGTGAAACTTGGGAAGAGTTAGTCTCATGCTTATTTTTAACGTAACATTACCACAAACATTTACAATTCCCCAGGTTCCTCACGGTCTTCCCCATGAAGACACAACCTCAGGGGATGCTGGGGAAGGTGTATCATAACAAAATACTCTCTAATTTGTCTCAGACTATTAACACAGGGAACATGAAGAATATAAAGTTATTTAGAAGGAGAAATATGATTGTAAATACTCAGGAATAAGGGGAAAAACCATGGCTTCCTCACTGAAATTTATAATGGAAAGATACCTGTATATAGTTAGGAGACACATAACTCCAAGAAAAATGAGTTGTCTGGCTTGAAGTGTCACTGGTCTGATTGTCATTTCTTGATTCAAAACATGTTGGAGACAAGGGATAGTGACAAAAGTGGGCTTTCTTTTAGGTGGTACCTGGCCAGCCTTGTGCAGTCCCTCCAATAAGGTGGGCTCCCTACCTAACCTCTTTCCCCCCAGGTAGTAAAAGAGAAGAGAATTCTTGCTTTCTGCTCTTTTCTACAGAAAGTGAAGAATTTAGCTGTTGGGGGAACATAGATAAGCCAAGGAGTCCAGAACAGGACCTGAGACTATAAGCATCTTATATTAGGACTTACAAGCACATTATTCCTTAACAAGGTCTTGAATGCAGTAAAGAATTCTGCATGATTAATGTTAATATTAACAATAATTAGTATTGATAATGTAAACATTATTAAAATCGTTTTATTAACAGAAGCATACTTCTTGAAAAGTGTTATTTAAGATGCCTGTTTTTATGGAAGAGTTACTTTTGCAGCTATTATCTATTTTAGATCTTCTTATGGATTCTCTATAAAGATCCCTATTGTTTAGGTAATTATTTATGCCCTATATTCTGGTTTGATTCAATGTGTTAAATATACAGCTAAAAGATATTTCTTCTTTCCAGAGTAACTGATTTAATTCTCAATACCAATATTTGTCAGTAATCCCCATAAATGGTAAAAGCTGTAAACTCAAAGTTATAATTAGATCAGGTA
Organism: Ceyx melanurus; assembly: GCA_024611195.1. Lineage (NCBI taxonomy): Eukaryota > Metazoa > Chordata > Aves > Coraciiformes > Alcedinidae > Ceyx > Ceyx melanurus. The sequence continues at coordinate 55,276 of JANHGL010022136.1, forward strand.
TATTTTTTGTTGTTGTTAAAAAGGAAATAGCCTTTTTGCCAAGACTGTCAGTTATAACAATGTAAAAGCCAAAGAAAATATTAACATTTTCACTGTACTTTGTTACTGAACAATGCGAATACTTTTCCTCTATATTAGGAAATCTCAGTAGACTCCCAGAAGTATGTCTGGGTCTAAATTGCTACCTGTTTCTCAACCAAACGTAGCCTAAACAGTTTTGAAGAGCTTCATAGCACATCTCTTCTGTGGATGTCTGGGCTGTTTTCAAAGGATTAGAATTGTGATATACACCCTCAGAGCCACCTGTTTGAGGAACTGTCTTTTTCCATGGAATAAATTGCTAGTCCCAATCAGAAGAGGTGCGTTGACAGGAGGGGTTTTGTGAGACAGTGGCCTAACAGGATGTTTTCCTTGAGAAACAGTGTGGAGCTGGTGGACTGGCTTCTCCCACAGGCTGGGGCAGTCCCTGGGGAGCTGGGATACATACGTGAGCCAGGAACATCCAGCAGTTTCAAACAGAGATCAGCCACCACAGCTGGCTCATGGGGTTCCCACCTCCCAGGCTGTCATAGGTCTGGATCTGGATATGAGTACTGGTACCACCAACTGGATCTTCCATACAATGCAAGGTGTGTAGTGAAACACAAGCACTATGGGTAGGTTATGCATGTATCAGTTCCTTGTCATTTCTGTTCAGGATGCTCCTTCACTTCTGCCTACCTCCTGGCAAAATTAGCAGAATCATACACCTCCTACTTCCCTCTACTAAGAGAGCACTGTCCCCATCTACCCCTGGAGGCAGCCAGCTGCCTGCAGCCACCTCAGCTCCATCTTTCCTCTCCCACCTCTGTTTCTGTTGCTGATTCACTGTTACCATCTGCAGGCCTGGGCAGCAAAGCTCTTGCTGTCACCCACCCATCACCTAAGATGAAATAAGTTTGTAGTCACTATGGCATAAGCTGGCATTCACTGATTCCACCAGGTGGTTTCTGTTTTGCTGAGTGACTGAAGTAATTTCTATTCATGCAGACTGACATAACAGAAATGTCAGTTATTTATTTAAAATAAAATTACTGAAGAATCTTCTGTCCTGAGTAAGAGGAAGGGAAGTGCATCGAAGTTGTGTCAGAACAACAAAAAAAAGTGTTATGTTCATATGGTAGCAAACAAAGCAAGCAATAAACCCTAACAGCACTTACTTTGGTGGCAGAAGATCAGAACATAGGAACAGCAACACCTGCACTAATCAAGAAGGAATCAAAGTATCTGAAAAAACAAGCAATTTGCTCAAATACTTGTGCATACAAAAACCTGTGGGCCACCAATAAATAATGAAAGGTCAGTAAAAAGTGAGCATTCACACAAGCAACTTTTGCTGCAGGCTAGAGGAAACCATTCCTCCCATGTTGATAGCACTTACCTCACAGATTCTCTCTGCTGATATCTGTATGATATTTATAATAATAAATGGGATTAGGGACAGTTGTCTCCTGAGCATGACAGAGCAACTAAGAGCTTAAAGATCTTCCCTGTGTGCATAAATCAATGTGCAGAGGTAGGAATGAAACCTGCCTTGTTGTATCTCTACGTGTGCATAGCTCCTTGGTAAATGTTCGAGGCATTTACACCAAGCTGGGCATCCAGCCCACTTCAGACAAATGAAACTTGCAGTCTTACAGTGCTGATTTGTGATTAGTAAACACAAAAACTTTGATTAATCTCCACAAATGTGTGTTTAGTCATCACACTTTACAGTGCACGGATTTATTGCAATCAATATGCTGAAATGTAAGAGGTGAAGAGATAACATCAGATTGATAGGTTGAAACTGTGAACAAAGACACTTTTCCTAAGTGTTGTTTGGATAAAGCAATTAAAAAATAGAACTCATACTAAGGACACAGAAGTGTGTTTTATTAGTATTTTCACAGCTCAAAGCTGGTCTTGAATACAACTTTATTTTCCTGTAGAAATGTGACTTGTTGATAAATTCATTTGTCCTCTGAGAGATGTTAGGCATTTCTGAATAACCTCCCAAAGTCTGTGACCATTCCTCCTCTTGGGATGTAGCTCATTTATTGTTGTTTATAGCTTCTCCTTTTGCTCCTGCCTAACAGGAGAGATTGTCCACTGCCCTGGAAGTCACACTATTTGCACTATGTTTCTACTTATTTATTCTGATCTTATCCCTTTTTTCCCCTCCATTCTTTATATTTAATGTGAGCAGATTCTTAGGCATATACCTGTCATAACTGTGAGTTTATGTCAACAACTGTGAGATTGTTATATGTATTAGTTAAAAATCTATCCCCTTTTTCTTTTCTGTGAAGCATTTCTTCCTTACTAAGATACCACTTTCACATTGGCTATCCATAACAATTAAGGGGAAAACAGGGAGCAGTTTCTACTTCAAAGAATAATCCAAATAGTTGCTCCCTAGCACACTGTTCCTGCAGCATCACTTGTTAGTTTCAGGAGGTAGGATGATATGTAGTATCATCAACTGGGTTTCTGGCCACCCAGTCCTTACAGTTCTGTAGTCTTTGCATCCTCAGATCTCCCAGTGTCTATGCAGAAAATCAAGGTGCATGAATAACTCGGGATCAGCCGCATGACTATGGGACTTACAGCAACACTGATCTTGATGGAATTGTTTTAATTCTTCCCTAACGCAGACGAGGATCCAATGTCTCGCTGACTTTGGATATGAGCAGTTTGGGGAGTGTGGAACCTTTTGTGGCTGTGCCAACCCCACGAGAAAAAGTAGCAATGGAATACCTACAGTCAGCCAGCCGCGTCCTCACACGGCAGCAGCTTCGAGATGCAGTTGCATGTTCTCATTTACTTCAAACAGAATTCATGGTGAGTTTAACAATAAGCTTTAAATGTGGATTTTTTTTTGGACGTAATTGGCACAATGGAAACCGTGGGGAAAAAATAGTTGGGCAACAATGTAATGTCAAGGCAATTTACATTAGATAGTTTCAAAGTGGTGTTTTGTGTTTATGAACTAAAGACAGTTAAGTCAGTCAGTTATATAGAATCATAGAATCATTATAGTTGGAAAGGACCTCTAGGATCATCAAGTCCAACCTTCATCCTAACATCTCTCTCCACTAGACCACAGCCTCAAGTGCTGCATCTATTATTTTTTTAAACACTTCCAGGGATGGTGACTCCACCACCTCCCTGGGCAGCCTGTTCCGGTGCCTCACCACTCTCTCAGTAGAGAATTTCTTCCTAATGTCCAATCTAAACATCCCCTGATGCAATTTGAGGCCATTTCCTCTCTTTCTATCATCAGTAATTTGGGAGAAGAGGCCAACACCAGCTGATATACAGATTCCTCTCAGTCTGAAGTCCCATTCATAGATGAAATAAATGTCATATTAGATCTAAAATACAAACAACCAGGACAGTAAAACTGTGACATTTTCATAAAGGCTATCATGACAAAAAATATGGTAATAGCTGGACATTTTGTTTATTCCCATGTAAACATTATGTATGTTTGCAATTTAAAGACTAATTTTTTGGTTGTTATAAATAACTAAAAGAAAACCTCAGTCAGGGAAATCACATTATTAAATGTTACTTTAAGAAGACCTGAAAAAGACTGGTACTGCAAGACAGATGAAAGGTGCTAAGGCAACTCTCTTTACAAGGGAAATAGAACAGAGCATAAACTGAAGCCAGTTGAATGTGAAAGCTGAAGGCAGACCAAAAAAAGATTTTTCATTTAAAAAAAAAAAAATCATCATTTTTAAATAGATCAAAAGCTGAAGCTTACAAAAGAGTATAAGGATCAATAGATGATCAGAAGGATTAAAATGGAATTTGAAGGAGTTGAAGCAAAAGTGACTGCATTACTTGCATCTGTATTGACTGTAGAAGAACTTAAGAAATTTCCTACCCCCATGGCAGGAGTAAATTCAAACTGGTCACTGTTAATGGAAGAGATTCTAGAACAAATCAATACAATAAATAAAAGCTGCCCACTGGAGTAAGAGAGTATTCACCCAGGAATCCTAAAGGAATTCATGTGTGCAATTATTGATGTATTAACTGGGCAGATGGAGCCTAGCACTTGGGCCCCAGCAGCTGAGGAATGAGAGGGTCAGAGGTAACAGGAGTTTTGCAGAAGGACCCCAGAAGACATCCACAGAACTGCAGGCCTAGAAATCTGATGTGGAAATCAGAGAAATGGGAAGGAAATGTAATAAAGAAAGAAGCCAGTAGATATATGAACAAATGCAATACAGTCGGGAATAATCAATACAGTGGAGCACTGGAAGGGTTGTTTGTTTCTCAGAACAAAAGAAGATCACCAGTGGAGTCCCAGAAACATCAGTTCCAGGACTGATACTGACCAAGAATTTCTTAAGTTATCTGGCAAAGAAAATAAATAATAAGGTCATGAAGTTTTATGTTCACACTGAATTACTGAGGGTAGTAAAATTAAAAATAGACTTTAAAGAAATTACAGAAGGTTTTTATGTTGGTGATAAGGCAGAGGAAATTCAGGTTGATAAATAAAATGTTACAGATTTGGGAGAAAATAGTTTTATATACTCTGATGTATGCAACTTTATGACACTGGAAAAATCAATATTGCATTCACAACTGCATGCAGCTCTAATCTCTCCATCTCGAAGCATATACAGAAGTAGCACAAACATAATCACACACTAGAGCAGCTTCTGTACTAAACAGAAATTAAATAGAAAGACTCTTCGGCCTAGAAAAGGTTCTGACAGAAGCCTCTAAAATCATAATGGTAAGGAGGTGATAAATATGGATTTTTCATAGTTTTTCATGCTAAGACTATCAGATGACTAGTGTAATATGAAGAAAAACTTGTTCCTTTCTAGTTCCCTCAGATGCCTTGCTACCAACTGCTATCAGAGGGTACCAGAGAGGAGGAACCTCACAGAACCAACTACCCAAACCCATCTTAGCATAACTTTTTTAGCTTTTATAACTCAAAGTAAACAAAGTTTAAGACTGGTTTACTATCTCAGATTTCATAAATAGATTCAGAGGTGTGTATCCCAAGAAGGCATGTTAAGAGCAGGAAGACCTGTACAACCCCTTGAGCATACTACAGCTCTAACAAAGACAGGCAAACAATTCAGTACTTATTAAATTTGCCAGAGCAAGATCCACCAGGTTTCATTGTGTTTTCAATCCGTGCATGTAAGTCAATAGAATAGCTGATGAGTGCCATCTCACTTGAAAAGTAGTTTTTCATTATGAATAATTGTATCCTATGAAGCAGTCCTTTAATTCACCTTCAAAAAGCCAGGGCTTATAGTAAAAGCCATTAGCTTGAGCAAAATTAATCCATTGGTTGTTTCACCAAAAATTGGTCAGGCAGTGTACGTGGAAAAAATTTTAAGCACCCAACATACTTTTACCATCAGTGATGACATCTGCTCTCTGCCATTCTGCTGCTTGGGCAGAAAAGCTAGGAGAAATAACTTTGTCATGCTTAAAACCCCCATGTTAGGAGCCTAAGGACAATTTGACACCTCCATAGAATCCCATTTACCCAGATCCTCTCACACAGCATCTGTGCACAGCTTTGGGGCAACAGAGATTCATATTTTAATTGTCCCTCGGGGGGAGCACAACATGACTTTGGCCATTTAATAGTTCCACAGAACTGTATTGAAAAGATCATAGCTCATCTGTTCCATTTTCCAACCACTTTTTAAAATGTGTTATAAGATGAAGCTGTTGAGCAGTATCTGTTTAATATCTTCCTTGCCACAGATAATAGCTTTACTAGGAACTCGAGGAATGCAAAGAACACACTCGTTCTGTTCACTCAGCTTGTTTTAACTAGCTGAAGAAATACAATAAGACAGTCTTCTTGAGACTGAAATTATTAGTTTTGATGAAAACCTTCCAAGTGTGCAAAAAGAGGAGAAAGGTTCAAAGTTTTCTGTGGAAAACTGAAACATGAGCAGTTTGGGGTTCTTTTTAGTTCTTCAATTAACATTTATGGTTTTTATTAACAATTAAGGGGGCACTAACATTTTTTTTTAATAGTAAAAATTGGTAAGCTATAATAAAAATATTTTTTCATAATA
>JANHGL010022137.1:0-42810 GCA_024611195.1 Ceyx melanurus
GGGGTCCTCTGGCCCTGCTCCAACAGCTCCCTGGCTCTGCTGTGCTGAGGATCCCAGAGCTGGACCCAGCGCCGCAGTGTGGGGGTCTCCCCAGAGCACTTAGAGCAGAGGAGCAGGATCCCCCCTCCTGCTGCCCATGCTGCTAGGGGTGCAGCCCAGGGTGCCACTGGCTGCTGTGTGTCAGCACATGAGGCTGGCTCAGCTCCAGCTTCTCACCCCAAGTCCTTCTCCACAGGGCTGCTCTCAGCATCTGCCTCTGACAGAGACACTGGCACCAGCAGGGTCTCCAACTGCTTCCTAGGTGCTGATGGTGTCCAGGGGATGGCTCTGGGCATTCTCTACACCTCCTGTGAGCCAGGTGGGGTCTGCCCTGCCTGGGCAGGTGCAGCCCACGTTCTCAAAGGCTTGGCTAGTCTGAAATTCTCATGGTCTCCCAGCTGAGAGGCTGTGCAGAAACCACTGACAGCAATGACTAAATCTTTGCCTGGAGCAATGTAATTTTCCACCCTGCCTCTGAGAGTTTACATTGTCCCTCAGCTGCTGTTAGGGGATTGCTAAGCTAATGCTGTCCCCTAAGCCAGCCCTGACTGAGGGAGCTGTGCCCTGAGGAGCGCTGACACCCACTCAAGTCCACCTTGGTACAATGGACCCTGCCCCAGCCAACAACAGAGAACATTTGTCTGCTCCTGCTCCAGCTCAGCCCCATCAGGAAGCGTTACAGACACGGTGCTGAGTTAGCTGGATCTCTCCTGTGGCCACAGGCCAGCTCACACAGCCTCGAGGGAGCAGCACAAGCCTCCACCCTCCAGCCTTTCAGGCTGGGGCCTTGCCTGTCAACCATCCTGCCTCTGACCATGTTCCCACCCCCAACCACTGCTCGTGACAGAAGGGGGTGCAGATGTCAAGCTCAGGCCCAAACAAAGCGTGGGGAAGGGAGGAGGAGAACTCATCTTTGGAGACAGCCCGAAGTCAGCAAGGGAACCCAAGCAAGGGGCTCCCAGCCAGCCCTGCTGGTTGGACTGGGTGACCTTTGACAGCCCCCTGCACCCGCCCTGGTGCCCGAGCAGGAGTGGGAGGGCCTCCCAGAGTGGTACCTTGCCCAGCTGCAGGTCAGAGAGGGAGCAGGCGTCGATGAAGGCCTGGGCTATCACCGACAGACAGGCGTCGATGTGGTCTGTCTTGTCGATGTCAAAGACAAACTGGGGGTTCTTCAGGATGTTGACCCAAAACCTCAGAGGTAGGCTGTGGAGGAAGCAAGCAGGGAAAACACCGGGTGAGTGTTTGTGCTCCGGAGGGACAGGGGAGGAAATGCAAGAAAGATGATGATAGAAAGAGAATAGTAGAGAGGGGAAAAAAAATGAGGAGCCAGGTTCTGCTCTTTCACCACATCCAGCAGGGTCCAGGCCCCTTGCCTAGCTAGAGGGGCAGGCACAGATCTTCCCCCTGAAGAGACATTTGTTCAGGCTGAAGCACTTGGCACGGACAGGAGCTTTCACACAGCCCTGTGTAGGTGAGCTCCCAGCCCTGCTCCTGAGCAGCTCCTGAGAGCTCAGCCCTGCTCCTGAGCAGCTCCCCGAGCGAGTGTCAGCCCAGGAGAGCCAGGGATGGGCGTGGGGCTGCTCCCTCAGGCTTCCCACATTGCTGCTTTTTGCAGAAATGGTGTCAGCTCCTTTTCCTTCTTCCTCAACAGTAACTGTCATCTGGTTCTGATGGTAGGCCTGGCCCCGTGAAATGCATTTCATGTGTCTTTTTTCCTGCTCTCTCATCATTTTCTCCTCCAGTTACTTCACTGCTCATTTGGCCACAAGACAGTTGCAATGTATCGCTCGCTGTTCCTACCATCCCTCATCAGCTGCTGAGCAGTGAAAGCTGCTATAAGTCTTTCCTCTGCTGGCAATTAAAGGTAATGAAGGGTAGGCAGATCTATAGCTCAGTGGTCACGTCTGCATGCCTGCTACCCCAAACAAATTTGGGGTCAATTTTCACATTGGGCTGGAAACAGTTAAGGTCCCTGCAATCCCAGAAGCTCTGAGCCTCTCCTTAGTGCTCCCTCCAAGTTCTGTGCTCGCCCTCATTAAATCTTCTGGTTCCTCCTTTGCTCTTCCTCCCTTCACTTTGGCTCCCCACCTGATTCCTGCTGCTCATTGTGCACCTCAGCACTGTGCCTGGCTGGTCCCAGGGCTGTGGGGCACAACAGCACACTACTGTCACAGCACCAGCTCCCAGAGTCCTGTGAATATCCTGGGGTCTCAGCTCAGTTACAAAGAGAAGTCAGAAGTGCCCGCAAGGGCTGAGAGCAAATGAAAAGGAGCCAAATATGCTGTTTTTTAAATCTCCGTGATGTTTTAAGACCTGACTTGACTTTGGACTCTCTCAGATGTTCAGTGCTTGGAGCTAACACCAGTGCTGTCTCCCATCATCCCATCCCTCATCTGTTTCTCCTTTAATTATTTGTACGAGTGTGCCAGTTCTTTCTGCCCTTTATCTGCCTATGCCTCCCCTTCCAGCTTGCCGCTCCCTTGAGCTGTGTTTGTTCAAAGCTCTCCAAGCCTGTGTTTGGCCTCATCTCTCGACGCCCCCTCCGCCACTCCTCCTGTTTTCCAAGTCTCTTTTCTACTTTTAGCAACCTAATGATTAGTCCAGGATGCCAAGGCATTGCAGCTGCTGCTCCTGAGAGATGGAAGGAAGGAAGGAAAGTAAGAAAAGATCTCCTCTTCCAAACCTGTTGGTCTTCCAGATGTGCATAGTGTCAGGGTCTGTGATCCCTCTTTTCTCTGCTTGCTCCTCTAGGAAGTCAAAGAAATACTTCACGGCCACAGGTGGTTTATCATCTCGGATGCTGAGAATGGCTTTGAACAAGTCGTCCAGGAACTTCTGCAGCGTGCCCTGCAGGACAAGTGCACACGATGGAGGCTGGGAGAGCAGCAGCAGCAGCCGAGCCCGGGGCAAGAGCGTGAGGGGCTGCGACTGCTGCGCACAAGGGGAAGTCCTCTGCTGCCAGCTGGATAAATCAGGAGAGAAAGGGGATGCCGAAGCAGGGAGGGAAAGGTTTGTTTGTGCATAGCGATATAATTAGCCTGCATTTGGGTTTAATTTCTTTTGGCATTGAGAATTTCTTTCTTTCTGCTAGGATCTCACATCTGTGATTGTTCTGCACAGTAAATACAAAGACGACTAGAGACTGCTGGCCAGTCTTGTGATCTCTGCTCCAGTGAGGCATCATGCTGGGATTAAAGATGGGCTGGGAGCCCAACTGCTGGAGCAGAGCACTCGCAGAGAGCGGGCAAGTTCAAATCTGAATTAAGGTCGCACAGACACTCCCCCTGCTCCCAGAGCTGAGTGTCTCCCTCTCCTCCCCCAGCAGGACCTCTCGCTGGGGAGCTGGGTTTGGATCTGAACTGTGCATCACGAGCCTTGAGGCCATATGCATCCCTTTCATGTGCACAGACCCCAGGCCAGCCCAGGGAGATCGTGGGGGGCTTCAGGCAGCAGTGCTGCTGCTCCAAGGGTGAGCTGGAAAGCTGGAGGGATCCCAAGGAGCCAGCAGTGCTTCCCTGCTCCTTCCCCAGGACAGGCCTCTTGCTACAGCCACCGACACCACTGGCCACGATGGAGGTCACCCCATCCCCTACCTTTGTGGAGAGCAGCCTGGTCAGGTAGATCTCTGGCAGGACTTTCTTCCTATGGCTCTGTCTGTGGGACTTCTTATGTTCCACTGATTCATCGGTCGGGAGAACCTGATCCGATATAAAACACATGTTCAGAGCACTCCTCTCTGGCAGTGTCACTCTGAATTTTCCTTTAAGTATAAGATTTCAGCTGCATATAAAATTCAATTAAAAAGCAGTTACTGTGATATAAATACACCCTTATATGGAGTTTAAAAAGTGATTCATAATACTCAGGTTTTCTGACATTCCCCTTGTGCTCCTTCTTGCCTCTCAAGCTAGACAAGGAAAATGAAAGAATGCATCTGCCCCTGCATGAGAGTCTGCTCCCTGCAGAGCTCCCGTGTATGAGCCTGCTCCCTCCTGCTCCCTGCAGAGCTCCCGTGCAGCGGCAGCACACGAGGCTTCCATGGAAAACCAGCTTGTCCGAGAGCCGGAGAAAGTGCAAGCAGGATCAGCCAGTATTCCTACCCTGGCCTCTTTAAAACCAGTTAATTACTGCCCTATAATGATCTAATGAGCCAATTATTTCCATCCTGGCCTCGTTTCACATGGGCACATTCAGTTTCCCGTCCCCTCTCCTCCTTGTCCCGCGTGTGCGTGCACGCGGCGTGTCTGCACCCTGTTCGAGCATGCACACTTGAGCAGTGAAGAAAAAAACCCAGGCTATAAAATATCATTGCTGTCCATAACACTTTTTTCATGACAGCTTTTAGCAGCGTTTAGCACTCGCACTCCAGCACAGGCAGGAACTAATAAATCTCCCTGGCCCTGGGAGCGGGCGGCTCGCCAGCGGCTCCCGGTGCGACGCGACCGAGGCTGGGCAGGGGGTGACCGGTGGCACTCTGCCCGTGCTCCCCCTCCTCTCCCAGGCTGCCCACAGCTACGTCAGGCACAAACATTACTTTGCCACCCTGGTAATTCTTAAGTCCACAGTACTCAGGCTGGTCTGGAGATAACCTTTCTGCACCTCTTTGAACCCCTCTGAAGATAACTAATGAGCTCTGATCCAGTTTGTTCATCACGGCTGACGTTCCAGCCCACAGAGATGAATTAAGTTAATATCAGCAAGGCTGGGAAGATCTTCTCTTTTTTCATCACATACACTGAAAAAACAGGATGTGTAGACTCCGAGCACACAAGGGGTGGCTGCACACTCGCAGACTGACTGGTCACCTCTGTCCTCCCAGTGCAGCTCACCAGGGGGACATCCCCCTGCCAGCCAGTCCTGCAGCAGAGGACAACTTGGTCTTGGTGCCTGGCTGAGGGGTCACCAGCTGGCCCCCACCCCAACCTCCACAGCCAGCAGGGGGATACTCACCAAGTGGAAATACTTCTCAGTGTCCAAATCCTTCACTGTGAAGAAGAAAGAGACACAGCAGCTCAGTCAGGGGACCTGAACAGAAACTTGCCTCCACAGGCTCCACCTGCCTGTCTCACCATCAGTCCCCTCGCCCTGCCACAGCACAGGGTGCCCCGGGGGAAGGAGGGAGGTATGGCTCCTGCAGCTCCAGGGCCCACCCTGTGACAGATGTGCACCACAGCTGAGGCAAAGGGGGTTTGCAGGAGAGTGGTGGAGATCCTGGAGAGTGGTGGAGACCCAAGCTGCCAGCTGAGGGAGCTGTGGCCAGTCCTAGCCTATGCTCAGCATTGTCATTGGCACAAAGGTGGCCTGCTGGATGCCAGCTCTGCCCAACACCACACCATGAAAGGATGCTCCATAAATGCTGGTAAGCCCCCAGCCAGCCCTGCGTGGGCTAACACTGCAGCCAGCTCTCAGCATCCCTGGCCAGAGACACCCAGCTCAAAACACAAGTGTTCCTGCCCAGACACCAGCAACAAGGGAGGAGAATCACAGTTCACAGTATGGTGGGGGTTTGGAAGGGATCTCTGAAGATGATCTGGTGCCACCCCCTTGCTCCATCCAGCAGGGTCACCCAGAGCAGGATGCCCAGCATCACAGTGTCCAGATGGGTCTGGAATGTCTCCAGAGGAGACTCCACAACCTCTCTGGGCAGCCTGGGACAGCCTCTGACACCCTCACATCAAGTAACTTTCTCCTGGGTTCCAGTTTGTGCCCAATAGCTCTTGTCTTGTCACTGGACACCACTGGCCAGAGTCTGGCCCCATCCTCTTACCCCCTGGGGGCCCTTTTGCTCTTTCTCAGCATTCATCAGATCGCCTCTCAGGCTGCTCTTCTCCAGCTGAACAGCTCCAGGGCTCTCAGTCTGTCCTGGGCACAGCCCAGGCCCTTAGCATCAGAAGTTACCTTATAATAAGAAATTACCTCTGCTCAGTGTGGTGTCCTTCTTGTCTGACAAACTCATGGCCAGTGATGCCCCTTCAGGGATCTGTGGAGGAAGGGAAGAGCAGCCTCAGTGACAGGCCTTTAGTGGTGCCTCCCGTGGAGCCAGGGATGGCCCCAGGGAGATCCTGGCAGCTGGAGGATCCTGGTGCAGCCACTGCCCTGTGCCCGCCCTGTCCCTGCCCCCAGGGTTGCAAACTGGCAGTGAGGGCACTGCCCTACGTGCAGAAGGTTTCTTAAAGCAAATACAAGATAGTGAAGGTCTCAAATCCAATATGCATCAGGTAAATACATGTATCCAAGCACATTTCTGGATAATTTTAAGGTAACTGGAAGAGGAAAGATCATTATGTTGTGCCAGGTGCTGTTCTGCCTTTCTCCAGAAGAGGAGAAGGAACCTGGTGTCAGCCAGGAGCCGTGTTGGGCTCCATGGTGTGGCCTCTACACCAGTAACAACTCTGACAACCAGCTGTGACAGTCCACACACAGTTACAGACCAGTGAGGATTATGCTCCTGGCCATACCAGGGAATATGGAAATCGTGTAAGACTTTCTGGTTTTGTTTAATTTTAAAAGGAAAAATGGCCAAGAAAACAATTTGATTCGCTACATTTCCCCACATTTGTGGCCTCTGCTCCTCAATGGCATCCCCAGCCCCTGCTCCCAGGGCTGGAGGCAACAATTGTGCCAGGGATTTCATCAGGAGCACGGATCAAGAGCAGTGATACTCATCAGCCAAGCTGGTGGCCGTTGGGAATAGGGGCTTTTTTTTTTTTTTTCCTCCTCTTTCTGTTGTCAGTAATAACTTGTTTTGCATGAAGAGTGTTTAATTAGTTTCAGTGTGTTGCAATATTAACGAGCTCCTCGCCAGGGCAGATGTCTATTCCCCGGAAGCTCTCACGGAGCTATGGCAACCTCCCTGCTCGCTCCTGACGGTCCCGACTCCGGAGGGGGAACCACAGCATGGCCCCGGGGCCAGGGAGGCTGCAGGGAAGAGAAACCTCCCTGCACCCTCAGGTTTACCTTGTAGTGTGCTAGTGTGTTGAGCTTCTTCCTGCCGTCCTCCACCACCGAGGTGTCATCGAGGTCCCGGAGGATGTAGCTGTCGGTGCTGGTGGCGAACCACTCTGAGGAGAGAAGGGACAGTGAGACACCAGCTGAAGGTGGCACGTGGGGCTCTGGGGACTGGCCACGTGGTGCTCGGCGGCTGCACAGCCACGTGGCCAAGGACACTGGGGTCTGTGAAGCCAGAGCAAATGTTTAGCAATTGCCTGCAGGGTTAGCCCCTGGAGTGGGGCTCTCCAGTCCAGAGCAGACCTGATGGAGCTAGGAGAGGTGACAAAGGCTCTGCTCAGCAAGATGGGGAGGAGCACATCTCTCAGCTCCCCCTTCCCTGTCTTGTCCCTGTGGTCTGTGTGGGACCTGCCTCCTGGAACACCAGGCAGGAGAGATGCACGTGGCCACTGCAGGTTGGTGGTGGCTCCCAGCAGGGCAGAGATGGTCAAGTATCTGGGAACAGGAGACACGCCCCATCTGTCCCTGCTCCAGCCCAGGGTGTTCTGCTACAGAGATGCCCTCCAGCACTGACTATGCTGAACACCACCTTGGGACTGCTGCCAGCCTGGGTGTGTCTCCATCGCACGCTGCATGGCATGAGGCATCACAGACAGCCTGGGTTTCTCCTACCAGCACTGGGCTGGACCCTTCTTAATTTCTGTGAGAAGGAGCTGACCACTGGAAAGCCAAATGACCTGAATCTGCAGCTAGGCAGGAGTCCCTGGGCCCAATCTTAAGGCTTCTTTCCAGTTATGTGCCCCGTTTTTCCTGCCTACCAGTATCTGGCCCCATCACTCTTTCCTGAAGCCCACCCTCAGGCAAAGGCTGCACTGATGTGCTGCTTCACCCACTGCTCTCTGACAGACACCAAGAGCTACTGTGAAACATCAGGTGCTTCAGCTGGTTTTAAGACTGGTGGGTCCAATGCATCTGGTCCTTACCAAGGTCAACATCTTCCACCCTTGGCCACTGGGAATAGGGGACATTCTTGCAGAAGGCCTCCAGAATCTTCTCCTTCACTTGGCTGAGGGTGTCTGTGTCCATGGCTCTGACACTCAGGGAGTCCATCCCACAGCCTTGGAAGGAGACGTTGAGGTTCTGCAGGGAGAGGCTGAGTTAGGGTGACCTGCCCACTTCTGCTGGTTCCCAAGAATGCACAGAGGCTGCAGATCTTGTCAGTGTGCTCTGGGTCCCATGCTGGAAATCAGGCTGAACAAATGCAGCCATCTAGGCTCTACCACTGGTGAGAGGCACTGATTTATAGCTGCCGGAGGCTGAAGGTCCCTGCTTGTTGATGGAGCCAGGAGGACACAGGGAACGACACTGCAACCTCCTCTCACGCTGCCTTGCTAATGGGCCTTAGCCCTGACACGCAGAGACCACCTCGGGGCAGGAGGAAAGGTCAGCCCCCATAACCAGCCATGTCCTCAGCTCCTTGGCTCCGGTCGGTGACTAATGGGACCGCCAAGGCTCATTGCTCAGCCCCTCCCCGACACAAGGGCTGAGCTCCCTTGTTTACACAGGCTGTGAGCGCCGCAGGCTGGGGCTGCTGCAGCACTGGAGCCCACCCAGCACCACCCAGAAACCTGCTGAGCAGGGGGACAAGCAGCTGCCATGAACACCACCTCAGGGATGCACTGATACAGCTGCAGATGTTCCAGGGCAATGAGAACAACTCTGCCTATAAAAAAATCTTTAGGGAGCGGCTGCATTGTAGATTATCAGCCATAGAATCATAGTCTGGTTTGGAATGGAAGGTCATTGAGTCCAGCCCCACTACCACAAGCAGGGACATCTGCAACTAGAGCAGGTTTCTCAGAACTCCTACTACACAGGTGTTGTTGAAGCAGAGGTCTGGTTACCAGCAGCGGGGGGATGGCACTAACCCTGCAGTTGCTCTCCTGCCTCCAACACACCCTGTTCAAACTTTGCTTTCTGTTCTTGCAAAGCAGAAGCAGCTACACTCCCCCTGCTTCAACTTATGAAGTCACTGTTTCTACTGAGAAAACGAACACTCTGTGCCCCACTGCTAACCCCTCCTGTAGATTTACAGGTCAGTTGGTAACAGGAATCTGCAGAAGACATGGAGCTCAAACCTGCTCTGAGTTACAGTGATGCAGATCTGGGGTAACCCATTGACTTCAGCAAAGCTGCTCTAGATTTATGCCAGGTAATTGAAAGCAGGATCTGACCCAGGCTCTGGAAAAGCATCTGCTGAATCCTTGTGCCAGGTAGTGCTGGGAAGGGAGCAGTTCACATGCACAGCCCTGCCTGCCCTGTTCCCTTGGGAGCTGGTTTGCATTCAGTACCACTCCTGCATCAGCTGGGCAGAGCCCTCAGGGTCACAGCCAGTGCCCTCCCACTGCCAGTGAAGATGCTCTCTCGGCAGGAATGGGCACCTTGTTGCTTTAACTTTCTGGAGATGACAGGATGCATTTTCTTACCTCCCTTCATCCTCTATCTGTGCTGCTTAGGTGACCCACCAAGGGATACCCATGAGAAGCAGTCACTACACGTCCTGTAGCTGTGAACTCAGGCAGCATCAGGGTGCCCGCATGGGTCTATCATTTATGTGGTTATCACATGGATCAGGTACCAAATCAGCCTCTTGCACAACTGCCCCGCTGGGCTCCGTGCCCATCAGATCCCGGGGCGCGGGGACTCACCCTCGGCTTGGCCTCGATGTTCTCCCTCAGCAGCCACTCCTCGTTGAGGGTGTACCTGGCTTTCCCCGTGATGGCATCGATGGACCCCTTGTTAATCTGCTGTTTGATGGCACAGATCAGCAGGAAGAAGGGCTCTCCAACTGTCTCCTGGGGAAAGCAAAGACCAGACCTGCTGGTGGCAACTCCTTCCAGTGGTGAGGCAGAGCAGGATCCGCACGGACACTGGAGGTGCCTCCACACCACGTGTTGGGAACAGGACCCGCGTCCCCCAAAGGCCCCGAGAACCCTCAGTGGGTCCTCAGAGCCATCACTCCCCCACTCCCACTGGCATCTCTCTGAGGCTGCTCCAAAGTTTTCAGGCTTGTGGCACCGTGACAGCACAGACGGGAAAAGGACTTAACAGCCGACAACAGCCGCAGGCGGTTCTTTCTGGGAGGGAGAGCTGTGATTGTCAGCATCAACACACCCCTTCCAGCTCCTCCAGCACGTGCAGGGCTGTGGGTGCCACCAAGGGCCCGTGCCAGCCTTGCTGTCTGGGGAGGCAGGGGCCGAGGCGCAGCTGTGCCGAGCGGGTACGTGCCTGCACGACGCTCAGCAAAATACAAATGTGCATTAATTTACATGTGAAATTACACATGAACTTCAGGGACAATCTGGCATTCTCCGGCACAGAGATGTTTCTTGCAAGCTGACAGGGCGCAGACTGTACAACATACTGCACTCAGCGGGACGAGGATGGGGACGATCTGCACAGAACTCCAGTCCTGCAGGGTGTTTGGGCACCCAGCTTTCTCACAAAGCTACCAGCTGAAGCCCTGGTTGTGCTGCCTGCTTTGCCACCGGGATGTGGGGAACGAGCCCGCTGCCTGTGCCTGCTCTGGGAACCAGCCTCATGCTTCTCATACCACAGCACAGCCCTGATCACAGCGGAGCAGA
This sequence comes from Ceyx melanurus, assembly GCA_024611195.1. Classification (NCBI taxonomy): domain Eukaryota; kingdom Metazoa; phylum Chordata; class Aves; order Coraciiformes; family Alcedinidae; genus Ceyx; species Ceyx melanurus. The sequence goes on from JANHGL010022137.1 coordinate 10,632, forward strand.
AAGGATCAGGGTCAACAAGCTGTTCCCATGCGACAGCAGGGAAACACGCCATTTAACTCCTTACACTCACCAGACTCTGTCTTACAGGAGAGGTGATTTGTGATGCTGCTGCAATGAAAACAAGGCACAGAAGGGGGACGAGCCATTGGCTCTGTGGTTCAGCTACACGGGGTAACGCCAGATTTCAGATCCACTGCTGTCTGCTACGCTGACATGCAAGTAAAACACCAGCTATTTTCTTAAGAAACTTCTCAGTACTGGAGTATATCCCATTCTCCCTAATGTTCATGTGTCATTTCCTTCCAACGAGGCAAGTGCAAATTATTGCACATTTATGCACTTTCTGAGCATCACACCCCACACAAACATTCCCGCCATCTGAAGTCCTACTCAAGACAACAGATATCAAACGATTTTGATATTTCTCAGTTAGAAGCTGCTAAATCCTGTTCAATCTGCTTGTTAATTAAGACTCGGTGCTTCTTTTATTCTAATTGCCCTATAATTGCTAAAGCAATTAGACTGATGTCAGTTTTGATTCGGCTGTGTTCGGTGTGGTTGACGATAAGACGCTGCAGCAGGGTGGTAGGTGGGCACATGCCATCTGTGCCAATGGTGCACCCACTTTATTTCCCGAGGGCAACATTTTTTTTATGAACACAGGGAAGCTCCTCAGGCCTTCTGGTGGGGTTTAATGTCTTCCTGTAACGCTCCTTCTGAGCATGCAGCAGAAAAGAGTGCTGGAGGTGGAGTAAGGTAAGGCTTGAGGGAAGACGTGGGGATGTAGAGAAGCTGAGGATTGCAGAGTGGAGAAAGTGTCAGATGACATAAAGAAGGGTTAGTTTCTGAGGAAGGCAAGAGATAAGAAGCAAGGGGATGACACCGGCTGGGAGGCATCCGCAGGCTGCAGTACCTGCTGTCCCTGTGAGCTGTGGAGCAATGCCAACCTGACCCCACTCAAAAAGTGCTGACAGATCCCACCCTGCTACCAGCAGGACCTCTGTCCACATTGCCTGTGTGTGAGCACACAGCAGGGACCAACCCAGGGCTAAATTCAGCACTGGATTTTGGAGCCTGCCTCGTCCCCCTGAGGGAAGCTCTGGCCATAGCCACAGCTCTGGCCACAGACAGATGCGAGGGGGCTGCCAACTGCTATGCAACTGCCTCCAAAACCACTAAAAAAAGGGAATCCTGCTGCTACAGGAGCTCGGGCTGCAGGGTTGGGGCTACTCCTGTGGCATCTTCCCACACAGGTCAAGCTGCCCGGGACAGAGCGGCCCGGGCAGCACTGGAGTGGCCACCTGGGACCTGCCACCACGTTCAGGGGCAGGAGCAGCCCCAGGACCAGCCAGGGAGACACTATTTCTGTTTGACTTTTTGGCTTTCAGGCTCAGGAACTGTGGGATGTTATGGAAATCTGCAAAAGTGCTAATCAGACAGCAAATTTCAAAGAGGGGAAAGAAGGGCTGGCAGGCAGGAACGAGAGATAAAATGGCAAACTTGGAAACCTCAAGCATTGTTCAGAAAACTCATCTGGAAATGAATCAAAACTGTCTTTGGACTTGGCTAGTTGGGAGAAAGGAAGTTTAACTGGAAGAGATCAGTGCTGATTCAGGACAAAAAAAATACTTTAAAAAAACACAGTCTGGGGCCTTTTTTCCTCCTATTGTGAATGTATTTTAATGAGACTTCATTTTCATTTTTGACTGAACTGTTACAGGCTCTTAAAGCTACCCAGGGCACTGAAATAACTGCCCTAATGGGAAGCACAGTTCAGGCTGGCATTACTTGAACTGTTTCTCGCACGACGAGCGTGGGAGGGCTTGGTTTTTATAGGCTTGGGAAAGAAAAAAAGGGTTCAGAGCACAGCCTGGATTCGCATGTTGCTGCCCTATTAACAAGGCTGACAAGCCATTAGAGATGTCCTCCCAGGAACATGTTACAGCCATTTCCAAAATGTCTCGGTGAGGCTGGGGTGGGAAAAGCACAGAAAACAGCTGCTTGTCCCAAGTGCCTGATAACTTTGGGATGATTATCTATTTGCCTTCTGTGAAGAACCAAACCTCAGCTCCATCCCACACGCAAAACTTTGTGAAGCTTGGACCCAGATGTAAAAACTGAATTCCAGGATCTTAATTTTCCTTTTACTCCCTGGCCCTGATCCTGTCAGGAGTCAGGCACAACGGTACCACGGTATCTCACGGGAAAAAAGGTTTTTTTTTCATCATTTTCTATCAATGCTGTAGCAGAAAGCTGACACATGGGCCAGTTTATCTACGATGCTGCATCAGTTGTGCAAATGCTGCAGGTTTCCTCTGAAGCCAGTCCCAAGCAGCCAAGCCTCCTGCCAGTTCTTCAGCACATCTCCTGCACACACCGGGCCAAACCTCCCCTGCCGGTGGCAACCCCACTGCCTTCAGGTGTCCTCCACATGTTCAGACCACTAGTGGCTGTGGCCTGCAGCTCCTTCCCAGTTGAAGACAGCTCCTTCAAATCATTTTCCCCCAAAACACAAATGGACGGACTGTTAGGCAGAGCATTAATACGAAACAAATGTTTTGAGCATGTAGCTCTGACTTACAAGGGAAAATACAAGCACTTGGAATTTTTCCACTGCACGACGGCAGGGACCTTGGCAGCAGCTGTTTCGAATAGACCTTGTGATTAATGGGGATAACTGGGGAATGAAAAACAGACCCATCGTCACACGGCTGACAGGCCAGTGCTGCAGGCAGACGGGCAGCCTTGATTTTTAACCAAGAAATGCCTCTCTGAAGGCAACGGGGTTTGAACCGGAGGAACACGAGGCACATGGGAGGCGTTTGACTATCACCAGTGTTTAAATCACAGCCCCCAGCCAAGACCAGCCTGCGCTAAGGAGGTGCCGTCTGTCTGACCGCAGCATGGTGGGGAAGGTCCCAGCTCTGCCAGTGCAGAGACCCTCCCCACCCTCTGCACCTCTGAGTGCCTCGGACAGTCACAGGGTCTCTTCAGACTGACCCATTCTCCTCCTCATCCCTGTTCCAGCAGGCAGCATGGTGACTCCTCTGAGCAGGGCACCTAGCCTCTCTGTGGAGCACGTGGTGTGCAAGCCTCTCGGAACCCAGCTCCCTGGTGCTCTCTAGGATGGAGACAGTCTGCTGTTCAGAAATGGGAAACAGGCTGTGGTAAAGTGCCACGATGCTCTTCCCTGCCATGGCATCATCCTGAGCATGTGAGTCAAGGAGGGGACTGCCAGCCCGGCCCTGCCAAGGGCCACCACTGCCCCACAGTCTCACTCCCGTCCATACCTTGCCTTTCCTCCTCCCTCTGCTGGGCAGGGGAAAGCCAGCTGACAGCTGGCACCAGCACTGGCTCAGCTACCTCCCTGCCCAGCACCTCCCTGGCACGAGGGACCCCTCACCACACCACACTCCGGCTCTTCGAGCCCACGTGATAACTCTCAGCTTGCTTTCCTCCTTCTCTTTTTTCTTCCCTAAGAAAGCTTTCTTGCACAATGTCCATTTTTAGCACAAACTGGAGTTGGATCAGATGCCTCACATGTGGTCTCCACTCTCCAAAAGGAGAGATCAGCACTTTTATTTTATCCAATGGTTTAGCTACAGGCACAAAAAATGAAGATTATAAAAAAAAAAATTCACTGATTCACTCTTTTCTGATCTGACAGGCTGGGCAGTTGTGCTGCAAAGGCACTACTCCCCTAACTTTTCCTTCATTATACTGTTAATTATGTGAGCTGAAATGAAAGATTATGAACTACAAAACTATAAGCTTTAGGACAAGTGATCATCATCTGGAATCAGAGGACATTACAATAAGTATCAGGACAATACAGCTACAGCAAACACTTTGGGAAAAGCGATTTTTCAAAGGCTTTTTCAAGGCTCTCCCCTGTGAGTATAAGGGGGTGTCCTCCAATTAACTGCCATGGAATCAATTAAGTTATTGCTCAGTTCTTCTGGGAAATTCCAGCCAGAACTGGCAAACTTTGGAGATAAAGCACTAAGCAGATGGATGGCTGATGTGCTCCGAGATGCCAAATATATTCTGTTAGCATTGAAAGGCAGGCAGGCTTCTGGAACAGGCATCCCACCTCTCCTGCTAATGTCCCTCTGGGTGGTGTGGAAACACGAGGACACCTCGTGCATCAGAAGCTCCACACACTGCCTGGCACTGTCACGGAGCAGCCCCCTGCCCTGGTGCCACCACCCCTCCCACGGGGCTCTCACACCCACCATGTGCTGGTGACCACCAGTATGCTTGTGTGGGCTGGTCAGAGACAACAACAAATAACTGGAATGCTTCCTAAAACCTCAAGCCATTCTGTTTTTTTTCAGCTCTCCTACAGCTCTCTTCTCAACCAAGGTGAAAACATCCCTGCTCTGTCCTGCTGCGTGGTCTGATCTCACCACATCCCCAGGCAGAAGTGGAGAAGCAACCAAACTTAAGGTCTCTTTTCCACACTTGAACCTTTCAATACACTGGAGCTGGTCAACCATTAACGCCCATTCAAGTAGCAATGCTGGCAGGTATTTAGCTCCTCAGCTGCCCCACACATCCCTCATTACTGCTGCACCCAGTGAAGAGCATGCACCCACAGCAGCAGAACTTGCACCCACAGCAGCAGAAAGCTGGTTCTCTTACTCTGAGATAGCTGTACATGCAGATGGACATCCAGTTGGTGAGCATCTTCTCCACCACAGATTCCGTTCTCCTCAGCATCAGCTTGGGGTTTTTGGAAGCTGAAGCATCTATTAGATCCACCAAGAGGTCCTTCATGATGCTGGTGTAATACTCCAGTTTCCCATGCAATGCAATAGTAAGTAGGGAGGCCAGGTTACATCTGAAACACAGAATTGTGTATGACTCAACATCAGCTCAACAAGACTAAACTCCCAACTGGCATAAAAGAAAAACCCCCAAACCAAACAAAACACAAAGGCAATATTTCAAACCATTTCCTGAGCCTTCTCAATGGTGTTAAACATTCAAGCCCTCTTTCAGTGCTACAGGACCTTGGGTTAGCTCACACCCTCTTACTGGTAAACCAAGTGTTCATGGAACACTGAGAGCAAGTCTCTCATACATTCCAGTGCTCTTCAGGATAACAGAGGTTTATGCCCATCCGTTTCTAATAGAAAAGTGGGAGGTAAGTGTAACTCAACCTTCAGGTGAGAGGTGCAGCGCCAGACACAGGCTGGATTGCTTACAGGTTAGGAATAAATCAGTCTTCTCCAGCTGCCAGGCCTCTGGTTCTAAAGCTCATACCTGTCTCTAACAGCAAAGTCCTTCTGTTGCTCCAGAGCGTGGACAAACACAATGAGAAAGTGCTTGTTGTTGAGTAACGTGGAGAACAGTGAGATTCCTTCTTCCATGTTGGGTCTGCAGCTTTCAGGGATCTACAGAAAAAATTTAGAAAGCAGAGTGAGAAAACCCCTCTGCTTCTTGTTTTCCTCCAGCTTTTATCTTTCCTGACTGCAAGGATGTCCCTGCTGAAGGCAAGGGGTCTGAGATGCAGACCCTGACTCCCTCAGCTTGCCACAAGGCAGCAGCTTTCCTGGTGAGGGCACAGCTGCATGAGACACGAGGCCGCATCCACAGCGGCTCGGCCACGCATCTGCCTCCTCCAGTCAGCAACAGCTGATCCAGCACTGGTATGTGGTAATTGTTTTGAGTGATCAAGCATCCCCCACGCACCAAAAGGCACTGTCAACACAGGCAGCCACGGTTAGCAACCACTCCCAAGTGTTTGTTTTGTTAGCGGGTTACTCACTTTCCATTCCCCCACCAGGAGTGGATGGGTTTCCTGGACCTGGGAGCCCACCTGGGAGCTGAGGTGCTGGGATGGCAGGACGTAGCACTCCTCGTAGAGAGAGGAACACTGCAACCAAGCACAGCGTTAGGGCAGAGCCGCTGCACCCGGCCGGGTTGGGGACGAGGTGGGGAGACGTGTGGACGGGGCTGAAGACCACCCATCAGGAAGAAATGAATTGGTTTGGTTTACAAAGCCTTTAAACACTTTGCAAGAGCCTCTTGAATGAGCAAACACCACAAGAATGGGGGGAGGCAGATGTCTGCGCAGACACAAGGCTGTTAGGGCAGGGAGACTGCAAATAGACTCGTTTGACAGCTAGAAAAATGCCAGAAGAGAAAGCATTATAGAAGACTAAGTCAAAATAGAGGAACACTGGGTGTTTTAACATATGTAACTATTGAAACAGATGGGAAAATGTTTAAATCTCTAACATTCATATAGCTGCCTCAATCTTGAAGGCTCTAGTGTGCAGATATATAGAGATTGGATAACTTCAAAACCTGAGTAATAACTACTAATGAAACGCTGCAGTCATCAATCATCATCTCACTCCTCAGCAGCTGCCTCGGGGTGGAACGCAGACGCTGTTCGGGGCACCAGCACGTCTGCTGCAGCCCCAGGGCAGACAGACTGGGATTGGGTGTCTTACTGGGAGCCTTTGATGGAGAAGGGAGAAAAGGGGAGACAGAGGCATCCAAGGAGCTCCTGAGGACAGGCAGAGCAGAGGGGAAAGCTCAGTGGCACGCTGTGTGGAACAAAAAGCTCCCCCTCATTCTGGATGCTGACAGCAGATACGCCCTTCAGCCAACCTTCAGCCTCGGAGTGAGGTGACACTGCAGCCCCTGGGGAGAGGGGGGAGTCCCCAGCACCTTCTGCTCACGCGAGAGATGGCCAACGGCACCAAACAGGCGAGCCAGAAACACTCCCAGGGCAGTGCTGCTGCCGGGCTTGTGCCCTGTGAGACTGAACCTGACCTTACTTCACACTCCAGGAGCTGCCACTCCACATTTGACAGTAATTGAGGCTGAAATACATGACAACTAAACATAAAGAAGTGGAATGATTTTGTTAGACTGTAATAACCCTTCAGCAGAGCCCTGATGTGGTTAGGAAGGACTTCTGAGTTATTAGGTGCCAGTGAAACGCAGTGTCTCCTTACTTTGGGGAAGAAGGTTCGGGTGACAAAGTGCTTGTACTCCAGGAACGGGATCCCCTGGCTGCGGTTTAACTCCTTGGTCAGGTCTGTCATGTCTGTCTGCAGTTCTGCAAAACCTGACACAAAGACACCAGCAGATGGTAAGAGCTCCTATGCTGCACCAGCTGGGACAGCAAGCAGGCTGGCGCTGAAACACGTGGCAGTCTCCTCTCTGCCTCCCCCAGCCTTCCCCTCAGCAGGCTGGAGCAGGGTTTTCTGGGGGAGCTGCAGGTTACCACCAAGCTTTAACCCTCAGTTTTCCATCACATCCCACAGCAGAGAGAGAAACATTTCCCCCGCCCCCCCAGGAGAGCAGTCCCAGCCTGGTTCTGCAGAAGGATCCCATGCAGAGTCACACGCTGTGGGGACAGCAGATGCAGGTGCTTGGGTTTTTTCTCCTGGTGCTTTATCAGGGGTGTGCTGTAATTCTGGCTGCACCCCATCACAAAGCACGCTGAAGATGAGTGTGGCCTTCAAATAACCCTCTGCCATGGCCAAGGGCCATTGATCCTGAGACAGGGGAACTGAAGATCAGTGGCTTGCCCACCTCAGGCAGCAAAACAGCCAGCAGAGCCACGCTTCCAGCCACTGGGCCTTATTCACAAACCCTGCTGAAGCTCAGAGGTGATGACAGAAATTCTCCATCAAGGAAACCTGTAAACTTCTCCAGAGCAGAAGGGGAGCAGCTTCAGCCTGGCTATTGCAGCATCTCCCTCCCAGCCTGGCTCCTCCCCGTGCCCCGCATGGTGACTTACCTTTGCGGATTTCCTCCCGGATCTGCGACTCCATCTCCTCCATCTGGAGCAGGGTTTTCTGCCAGTAGCGCTCCGCTCTGCGGCTCTTTGTGCAGAACACAAAGAGAGCTGGAAAAGAGGAAGGGAACAGGCGTTTTTGGACGGGGCCTTAGGAGCAGCTGCAGCGGGGATCAGAGTGGTCATTTGCACACGGGTGCAGAAAGCTGAACTCGTTGCTGCTTTAGCACCTACAACAGGACTGGTGTCTGATCAGGCAGTTGTCAATTATCTGTAAATAAGTAAAACCAGCTGGAATTTAATGATCATGCTGTAACTGTCATCTTCAGTTTAGGTCTGGGCTGCCTATATTCAGCTTAGCTGTACATTAATGTATTCCAGCTGATTAATGAATACAGCTTTTAAGATGTTTACCACCTGTATGACAGTGTTCATGTCTGACAGCCTTCCCATGCCTCCAGAAATGTGTTTCTAATGATGGGTGGTGCATTTATAAACAGTGTGCATTCTATCCTTTATTAAAAATAAATTAAATCCCTATTAGAAGCACCTCATTTGCTGTGAGCTGACGGGCTCCTTGCTGCGCAGTCATTCTGGGCATGTGATGGGCAGGTACTGCAGCCAGAGGACACAGGTGTGTTGCACAGCTTCCAGTCACAAAGGGTTGTGCCTGCTCCAGATCTGCCTCTAAGGACACTCTTCGCCAGGCGCCTGTCACTGGCTGTTAGACGTGACAGCACCTTGGGCTTGGTGGCCTTTAGGGGTGGTTTGGGACACTCATGCCCATGAGTGAGCCCTATTCCCATCAGTACAGGTCCAAGACCAGTTTCTGACACCCTTCTTTATTCTGTGTTATAGTAGCTAGTGAGTGTTTGGGGGAAAATGGTAAGTTTATAGATAAAAATATCAAAGTCCCAGGGAACAGAGCTGAACTGAAGTGCTCTGTGCTGCAGGAAGCTTTGATCCTGGCTTGGTGCAGTGCATAGAGGAGTGGCTACTGGTGCATCAAACCGGTCTCAGATACTGCACAACTGCAGCACTCAGTGGTTTCCTAACACGTGAGTCAGTCATCTTCACCCCTCCACATGCAACAAGAAATAACCTGCACACAGCCTGGAAAGTCATCACTCTGTTCCCTTACCTACGACAGAGAGGACCAGCAAGATGCTGCAGATGACAATGGAGACGATGATTGCAGTCTCTCCTCCCCCGAGGTGCAGCATCGCAATTGTGTAGTTGAACTTTCCAACTTGGATCTAGAGAGGGAAAAGGAGGGAGGAAAGCAGGGGCTCAGTAGCACGTTGACAAGCACCTTGGAGTTTGCACAGGAGCAGCACTCAGCAGACCTTTGTCCACGGGCAGAGGGACCATGCCAGCTTTGTGGGGAGGCTGGGCCGTGCCTCTCACTGCTGGACGTCAGGACTGTGTGTCTCAGAAAAGCCCAATTCCCTTTCTGCGTGCTCTGGTGGAAAGCCAAGGCCAGCTCACAGCAGGCTGTGGTACCACAGAGGGGCCCATCCTCAGGCCACCACAGGGTTTTGGTGGCAGAGCCACAGGCTCCAGCCCACATCACATCCCAGACCACAAGACAAGCCCTCCTCAGATTGCTGACCATACCACAGAGCACTGCCTTACTGCTTGTGCTAGAAAATCACTTCCACTAATCATCCAGCTCTGCCATGGCCTCTGAGTCTCAGCTGCACCTCTTCCCCAAAAGCAGAACTGCTGCCACTCGGGAGGAAGGAGGGTAAAGAAACTCTAAAGTCTTTGAAATACAAATAAAGCAAGGGAATAAAAACAAATCATAACGAGACCAAAGACGAGTAATGATCTTTGTGGCTAAAGCCGTGCACTGGCTGTCTGGGGGTGCTGGCTCTGCTCCCAGCCCACACCTCTTGTGACACCAAGCACAAACCACTTGAGCTCAGTCCTTCAGTCTCCTGACCACCAGGAGGGAAGAGGCCAGCACACATCACAGGCTGGCCGGCGAGCGGACTGGCCGCTGTTTATCCACAGCTCTCCAGGCCCCCAGGATGAAAGGGTTCAACAGCATCATCTGACAGGGGACACCCATGACCACAAGTCTTCATTTCTGGGAATGCGAGTTTCACTTCTCTCAAGGAATGAGAAGCAAGAAAAGCTTGAGAAAAAAACAAACCAAAAAACAAACAACCTGTAATGAAGTAGGGAAGAGATGGAATACTCTTCTGATGAGAGCTGTGCCACGGAGCACCCCCAGGAAAGGTGCACGCTGGGGTAAAGCTGCAGCCAGCCCTCAGCAGCTGGCCACAGCAGGACCTTTCCATCACCTCCACAAACCAAACACCACCCAGCTCCATGCCCACCAGGGACTCATGGCACTGCCTCTCGGGAACACTGGTGAGGGCACTAATGATGCCAGTTGAAAGCATCCAGACAAGCCTGGGGATGTGCCCTGCACTGCTCCCTCCACAGGCAAGACAGATCAGACACCACCAGGGGCAGGGGAACCTCCATCACCTCCCATCATCAGTGCAGGACCACTCAGCCAGGCTGTTGTGGCTCCAAGCCCCAGCCTGCCCTTGTACCAGCTGTCAAACAGATTCTGGTGCTGGCAGTTTCTGGGGTGGTGCCCCCGGGCAGTGCCCATCAATAAGGGCTTTGCTCTCCTCCCTGGTGCACGCTGGCTATGAGCTGAGGTGCAGGAGGGGGACAGGGAGCTGCAAGCACTGCACAAGCACCTGTAGAGGTTTGTTTGACAGTCTGCACGGCACCCTGCCTGGCCTTGAGATTTCCACCTCTTTTGTCTGAAATGCTGCAATGAGGCAAGTGCTCGATGCATTTTTAAGCCATTTTTTTTCCCCCACCAACTCAACCTTTTGCATTTGCCAGAGGAGAAATCCCACGCTTGCTGTTTAATTCAGTGTTTAAACAGTTTGGTCATGAACACAAATGGGTCTGAAGGCCTCGGCAAGCTTCTCTTGTTTATTTGGACTGGTCTACTCAATACAATTTTTTGTAAGGAGAATTAATTAGGCTGTGGGTTAAATGACAACATTTCCTGTCACCAGCACAAGGCAGGGGTGCAGCAGGGGCCACAGCTGGAGGACACCCCACTCCAAGGAAGAGCTGTTGGGGCTGGGCAGGACTCCTGGGGCATAAGGTCACCTCAGGTCACATGGAGCAGTGACCAGCTTACAGGATGGAGAAGTCTTGCTGCCTCCCAAAGTGACTCCCAAAACACAGGGAGGCTTGGGAGCCCCATCTTCATCACCATCTGCTTCTCTCTACAGACAGCTCCTGCTGCCCTGTGTGACTTGCTAACAGGGACCTGTCCTGAGAACACCTTCACAGAACAGGCAGACCCACGATCAAAGTCAGAATTAAGATCAGCAGTGGGACATGTGTTAAAGGGCTGTTTCCTCATGCAGATGTGAGCTCTACCATCCAAACAGTCACAGCAGGCATCTCAGCTCGCCAGAGGAGAGAATGTGCAGCAGCAGGTGAGGCTAGACAGTTTAGCTGCACTCTCACTGCTGGTACACTCTTAATAGCTCCATGCACTTTAGGACTGAGTATCATGCTCCTGCTTCCAAGAGACCTACTAGGGCATTTCCCTGAATGTTTTATGTCAAACCTGGACTAGAAAACTTAGAAATTCCTTTTGGTCACCAAAGGGATTTTCCTGTGTCTCAGTTCTCACCAAAAACAAAACTACCCTCTTTAAAATTTCCATTAAAATGACTTGGGAAATTCTGCTACTTCTGCATTTCCATGTTTCCAGTTTGCAACAGAATTTCTTACACCACAACCTGCAACCAGTGAACTGGACAGGACAGTCCTGTCAGTGAACTGGTGCTGCAGCTTCCTGCCTTTCTTTGGGGCAGTGTGAGACCACAGACTCCTCAGGACCCTTTGCAGCCTTCCTCCTCCTCCTCCCTGCCCTCTCCACAGGCTCCCACCCACTCACTCTTAACACATGGACTGGGAGGGGGCTGCAGGGTCTCAGACCTCAGAGGTGGAGTCATTTCCCCCCCAGCTACCAAGAGCCATAGTCACATCCCTGCATGGCAATGGGCTGCATACAGCAGGAGGGAAACTGAGGACGAGAAGGGCAGATAACTGGAAAAAAGGGCAGTCACAAAGGATTGTGAGTTTTGCAGACACAAAGATAACAGCCCCAAACACCAAACTCCTGACAGTGACAAAGCAGCAGCCCCTGGGAAACAACACAGACCTTTCCAACCCTGCATGGACAGGGGAAATGGACCCATCTCCAGTGCTAATTGCAGCTTGAGAGGGTCAGATCCTCATGTCCACTTCTAGGTCTTGAGCTGGCAGCAGGAGGCTGGCTGACTGTTTGGGGATTTCCACACACTATCTCATGAGGGCCAGAAAGAAAATTACTACAAATGACCAAAGCTCACATGGCTGGGGTTTCACAGAGCCTTACAAGAACTGACCAACTGTACCCCCTGCAGCTGCCAGCACAGCTCACTCAGCAGGAGCTGCTGGTGCCCTGCGGGTTGGAGCGTGGCTGCCCCTCTCCGTGACTGGGGGAGACACTACACTCACCAGCGAGCTGCCCAGGGCACAGGTCCATCCACCCTTCCATGCAGCTCCCTGCAAGAAGCCTGTCTGGCAGGTCCTGCTCGTGCCCACAGCTGGTTCTGCCACAGGGAACCCTCCTGCCACTCACCGTCACTGGTAATTGTCTTTCTGAGGTGCTCAAGGACTCGTTGACAGAGCAGTGGATGACTTTGTCCGAAACAATCTGGATCTCACACGAGATAAGGCCAATTTTCACTTGGTACTCATTGCTTTCCAGGCCCAGGCTGTCAGGTTCTTTCTAATGACAAAAATAAGAATCAGGATGTCAGTTTTTAGAGTAGCTGTCGGAATTGCAATGAATTTTCCTGCTTTCCTTTCTGTATTCCCTGCTGTTTTTCAGACCTGGGAGGGCTCTCCCTCAACAAGGACATTTTTCCAGCTCTCCACAGGAAACCCAGAACTGGGCCATTCCCCATTTTCCTGTTTCCCATTCCTAACTCAGCATGGGACATGGGATGAGCAAGCCCCTTGTGGAACCTGGAAAATCTGCTTTTGATCTGGCCTGGCTGTGTGCCGCAGATAAGGATCGAAGCGCCCACCTGGGAGGGGGGAAGGATGTACAAGACAGGAGGCAGCCCAGGGATGCGTCTGCAGGGCCTGAGAAAGGGGGGGGTGGGTTTCTGAAGCACGTTTCAACCAGTGAGGATATCCTGCAGTGAACAATGGCCTTTGAATTACTATTGCACATTGTCCAAGCCACTTGCCTGCTGCACCCCGACTTCCTCGTTAACTGAGCTCAATTCAGTAGCCAGAAGAATGCCTGACCTGTTTCTGCAGGAATAAATATCTATTGTCAGGACCCTCTGGAGTACCTGCCTGATTTCAGGACAGTATTTATTTAGCTTCTTGCTATTACATCCTTCAAACACAGTCCCAGAGGGCATCCTCAGGTCAGGCTACATCTCCTGGTGAAGAGAAATGCAGGTGCAGGAGGCTGAGAACTGCCTGCTCCTGCACAGCTCCTGCCTCTCCCAACCTCAGCCACCCCCTTCTCTCTCCTGTACCCCTGGGCAGCCACGGGGCTGGTGCTTTGGACCAAAGATGTTCCCAGTGGGGAGCAGGCAGCACCCCGAAGGAAGCAGAGCTGTAAATGCCACTCTCTTACATGTATAACCAGAGTTAAGGGCTCGCCAGGGTGATGCTTGATCCACTTCTCCTTCTTGGCTGTGAAGAACTGGGGGTCAGCATAATACTCCAGGCTGAACTTGCTGATGTGCAGGGCCTCCTCAGGGTACATCTCCTCATCCAGAGCCGGGCGGTCGTCTGCGTAGAGGCGCCCATTGAGATAGAAATCCACGGGTGCGGGTTTGCCCCCCGCCGTGGTGTTGGTGGCAGCTGGAGAGGGGCAGGTGATCATGGCGTTGGTGTGGACCCTACAGCTCTGAAAGCAGGGGAGAACATGCACATCAGACCCCAACATCGCCCCCGGCCCTGCTCCCAGAACAGCCTGTAGCACAGGCCAAGGCCTCCCAGCCCCACCACCCTCAGGTGCTGGGCACACAGCCCTGCTCCCGGTCACCGGGCGATGCCCAGCAGGGGCACCCACCGTTTGCTCTCTGCCAATGCCACGGACAACCATGGACACGTTCTGGACCAGCTCAAAGCCTCTTCCTTCCAGGGTGATGATCCTGCCCCCGCTGCCAGGAGAAGGGAAGAAAGAGAGGGTGACTACAAAGGACAACACAGCAGTGAGACCTAATAGCTGGGTCTCACTGCTGTCATTGTCCCTGGGATGCTTCCCAGCTTCTTGAGCAGAAAATACAATCCAGCAGCCAAAGTCTTCTTCCTACTTACTGCTACCAAGACATCAGGGAAGGAGGAGCAGCAGCTTCTTAGCTGGAAAGCAGGGACCTCTTCCAGCAGCACAAAACTGTCCTCCTTACCCCCACTGCCCAGAGGAGCAGCCTGCCTCTGCATGCCAGGGTGGGCAGCAGGTTGCCCAGGCCACCCATAGTGTAAGAGGTTAACCACCAAGCTCCCAAAGCAAGGGCTTGGAGATGTTCTCTGCCCCGCAGTGACCCACAGAGAACTGAGAATCACAGAGAGGGAAGGAACCCCTTTAAGGTTGACTGGGATCCTGATTCTCCCAGACACTTCTGATTTAGATCAAAATGTGAAATTTGTTTTGTGTTTTGGATCTGCTGCCTGGGGAATGTGAAACATGGGCCTCTCAACGTGCACTCAATTAACAACAGTAACGAGAGGGCCCTGATACACACAGATTGCTAGACAGAGCAAGGGCTGGAGAACAGCACTTGGAGAGCAGAAGCCATACCCTGGATTCACTGTCCCCTTCTCTGTATCACATCTGATCTGTTTGGTGTATCTGCCAGGGAACAGACAGGACTTAACAGATCTTATTCTCTGGAGACCACTCCAGACACGGGTACTTTGGTGATGTGAAATCTGTGGATGTTACCACGTAGTTATGATCCAAGTTTCTAAGAGCCTCTCACATCTGCAGACTCATTTACAACTTCTATTTCATTTTAAACTTTGCTTACACGGATTATTTCAGCACTATGGTGAGTAAATCAGATCTGGGTGAATTTTTGCACAGGTTATTGACCTCTCATGGTCAAGTGATGTGCCAGAGCAGTACAGCTACATAAGCCACCAGGCAGGCTGAAGAGAGAGTGACTGCAGTCACATTCCTGGTGGTGTGAAGTTTGGACGCTGCTGTAAATTCTCAGAAATCAGCCCAAGGTGATGGAGAAATACCCCGGTGCTTTCCCCTGTGAGTGTGGGCAGGGACATTCTTCCCCGTCTCCGTGTTTGGACACCGCTCTCGCCGCTCAGCAGAGCTCACTAGCCTGTGAGAAGTGAGGTTAGCTGAGTCACTGCTGAGCTGTGCCATTAACTTTCCCACAGCCTGGATCTCTGGCGCTGTGCTCGGGAACGCCGAGACACGGCTCCGCTTCCAGGGAGCAGAGCGGCGGAGCCTGACGCCTCCTGCACCCCGAGCTGCTGCTGCTGCTGCTGCTTCCACCCCAGTCCCGCGGGCACAGGCACTGCACTCTGACTCCCTGCTCAGCCCTGGGGTGTCTAGGCTCCACAGCTCCCCACCAAGAAGGAGGGGAATTCACCATGGTGTCCAAAGGAACAGGAGCCCGAGAGCTCCACAGAGAGACATGAAATTAAAAGTAACACGCTTTAAAAATGAAATACTGCGACTTCTGGAAAGGCTGAAATCCAAAATTACAATTCTTGGTTTATCCTTCAGCAGTTTTACTGCCAAGAAAAGTCCTCAGGGACTCACAGAGCTTCCCACCTGAACCTCCCTAAAGCATCCACCATGTCTACACAGTAGTTAGCAAGGCTGACTTTTTCCTTGTCCTAAATGTACTTAACAGTCCTGGTGTGTGATGCCTCTTCTCCTCCAGTGCTGGGTACCCCAGAGCACCCAGAAAGCACTCTGTGGTGGGTTTTGTACTCATCCATAAGACAACATGTCAAACCCCCGGGCTGAGAAAGCCCCTTTCTCCCTGCAGGACTCTCTCCCACCAGCCTGGAGCTGATCCTCTCTTTTGCAGGCAGATGCAGACATGACCAGCTCTGGAATGGAAGTCATGATGCTACAACAGCATGCAGGGGGCCCTGACACCATCCCTGCCTCCTGGCTGTGCCTCAGCAACTCCTGGGGCACCTGACATGGACTTTGCTCAGGACATACTCTGCATCTGGACAGCTGGAAGCACGGACAGGGCGAGCTCATGCTGCCTGCAGCAGGTCACACCAGCATGCCCCAGTTAGCTCACTCTTGCAGTTGGCAAACAGCAAGAGGCTGATCTCAGCAGAAGGAAGGGCAGATCCTGGCAGGCAGGGCTGCCTCTGCAGGGGGAGGGATCTCACCTGATCTGGCTCTTTTTGGGGTTGATGTCTGCTATGACTGGATTCTTGTCATACTTGAAGGTGATGTTGTGGCTGGCACAAGACCTGTTCTCGAACTGGACGCAGACGCGCACGGCAGTGGTGAGCTCGGCGGAGGGCATGGTGCAGGTGATGGTGCTGCTGTTGCGGCTGCACAGGGGAAGGTGGGGTCAGCTGTGGGGAGCCATGGCTGGAGCTGGGCACCACGGCCCTGTGCACCTCTTGGCTGCCAGGAGCTTCCAGCCACACACCACTTGCCTGCTGCCTACACGGCCTGTGACCGAGCAGCTCCTGGCATACACCAGCCCGGGCTGCCGGAGGGATTTCCCACCCCAGCGAAGGGAAAGGGCAGGTTCCCACTGCTTCCCACTGATGAGATGGAACACACGGGATGGCGGGGGGCTCTTCCTACCACCAAGCAGCCGTGGGAGCAGACCCTGAGCATTCAGGTGCCTCCCACCTCCAGCAGATATGGGAACAAAGCCCACGCCTGCTTCTCTCCCAGGGTTTTGGTCCTGCTCCCAGACCACCCAAGGGGCTGGCAGCGTGCTGCAAACGATGCGCAGGAAGCACTTCGCTTGCTGCTGGCTGCTGCTGCCACAGCACAGCAACCCCAGCATGGTCACCTGGCCAAAGAAACTGTCCCCGTGCTGTGTCACTGCAGCTCTGCCCTGCTGTGCCGGGGACACCAGGCTGGTGGGACACCGGGAATGGAGCAGGCTGGCAGGGAAGCCATGCTGCTCTGAGGCTTGGCAGTGGCACACTGTGGTGCCTCCCACCCTAATCCCAGCTCTTTCTGATCTCCTGGGGGACACCATCATCCTTTCCAATGATTTGGCTCTTGTCACTAGCTCAGCACCAGCCCCAGACCCGGTCCCACCTGAGGTCAGTGCACTGCTTGGAGGTGTTGACGAGGACGCGGAGCTCGGAGCCGACGTCCAGCTTGCTGCCTCTGATGGTCACTCTGGTTCCTCCAGCCTTTGGGCCATTCAGGGGAGCTATGGACTGCACCATAGGAAGCTAAAAACAAAGGGGAAATCTGTTGTCTAGCCTGGTAACTTCACAGTTGGATACTCCACACTGCTCGTGGGAATTGCTCCAGTAAATTTAAGCATCCAGTATTGTGAGGCTCTGAAACAGTAGCACAGCAAAAGCGTTTGCTTCCAGGGTTTCAGAACAAGGGTAGAGGTACAAATGCTGAGGGCTGATATAAAATCTCTGTAACTATCTATAGTCCCTAAATTCTGGCAACAAATGAGACATGAGTCTGAACTGGATCCCAGAATCCTTCCAGTCCCTTGAGAACTTCAATGGAGGGTCCAGAGCTGGCAACAGCTCAGGTTCCATCAACAAAAGGAACCTCATTCATTCCAGCTCCACCAGCTCTGCCCTTCCAGATCCATTTCCTCCTGACTGTGAAGATAATGCTATAGCCCCTCTGGGTGGTGGCCTTGAGATCTGGCCACAGGCACCTGGGTCTAGATAATTGAATATCAAACTCCTTCTTAAGGAAGCTTCAAATCCAAATCTCTTGAGGAGAAAGGAACTAAGGGGGAAGTTACTTTGCCTCTCGCCATTTTCAGCAGAAATTAGCATGTTTGTTATCTGTGTTTGCAGCCCCTGGAAATCTTCCTGAGATTCATGAGCTTAAGGCTTTGATAACTAATGCAGCACTGAACACTCATGTCTACACACAGAGCACCCAGGAGAGTCTGCTGGGCAGCCTCCCTGCTTCGGTTTGAACAGGACACCAAGGGCAGAGAAGCAATTCTTTCAAGACCTTCCTCAGGGCACGTCAGACCCCGCAGAGCTCAGAGGCAGGGGACGTGCCAGGCTGTGGAGCTGGCTGCAGCCCACCCCCCACCACAGCCCGTCCCTCGCCAGGGGAAAGCTGCGCCGGGGCGCCTGAGGAACGTGGGCTGAGCTGCTCGGCACCGCCTGGTGCTGATGCCCTTTCCTGTCAATCCCAGACACACAAACAGGCTTATTAATAGCTATCCTTGCCCTTGTCCTACACTCAGGCTGTTTTATTCCTCTACAGCCATTTCCTCTGCTGTCTCTGACCATTACCCGTTTCCACAGGATTTATTCTGCCCATTTGTGTTTCTGAGTGTCTGCAGGCAGCTGTCTCCTGCCCTTGGCCCTTAACCTATACATTCAAATGCACAGCAACAGCAGAGAGGGTTATTTGTGCTCCCCAAAGCTGTCCAGCTCTTCACCTGAGCATGATCCAGTGGCCACTGCTCTGTGTGCTGCCAGCACCAACTCTCTCCACCACAACTTCTGCAGACTGAGCTCCTCCACAGCCTGCTATAGTGTCCTGGAGAAGTCTCTTGATCGTGCTTCTCCCTCCCCCTCAGCTGAATTACAGCTGAATCCTGTCTCTTCTAGATAGGTCTAACAGGGACTTTGAAAGATGCAGCATACAAATGATACGTGGTATCTTACAAAGGAGCTTCTTTGGAAGGGCAGTTCTAAAAGTTCTTTTAAACTTTTCCAGGTAAACTGCTATCAGTGCTCAAGCTCAAGTCTCACCACGACCAGCCTTGCGTGGTGCAGTCTACTCCATCTACTTGCCATCATATATGACAGGAGAATCAAGAATACCAAAGAGCATTGCTTAGCAAAGAGTGTGGAAGCCAATTCTGGTGTGGAACACACCACCAGCTACACATAGTGCAGCTTCACTCCTGGCACACACGTGCACAAAGCAGGGCACTCTCCTCTTGCCAAAGCTTTGCTGGAATAAGCAGACAAATGAATGCTGTGCCACCTGAGCAGAAAACAGCCCCTCTCCCACTCCCAGGAGGGGAGCCTGCCCAAAGCTGCCAGCACAGAGCCAGCACAGACCCAGCTCGAGTTCCTCCCTCCTGGCTTTTGCTCCTCTCGCATTGTTTAGCACTGGTGCTTTTACAGGTGTTTCCTGAGAGGGTTTTTCCATGCACGCTGACGGCCAGGGGTGCAGCTGCTCAGCCCTTTCCCACTCTTTGGGCCCTCCTCCTCTCTGTCCCCCTGCCAGTCGGCCCAGCAGCGGGTGCTATGTCCGAGCTGGCCCACGTCCTGGTGGCAATGTGCCAGAAACCACAAACCCATGGTCCACTACTGGCTCATACCCCCGTGGTACCTTATTCCAGACTGCTGGAGCTCTGAGGCATTTTGGATGCAAACACGGATGCCTGCAAACGAGGGGAATGGGTCCCAGAGCAAAAGCTCTCCTGGGAACCACCACTGAGCCGAGCCTGGCAGTGCCCTGGTCTCACCAGTCCCTGTGTGCTGCCAGGCCTGGCTCTGTGACAGGACACTGGGACGTGCCTGTGCTGGCTGCATGCTCTGTAACCCACCCTGACCTCCATCCCTGAACCACGATCGGTTACAGGGTGTGGGATTACACCCACGATCCTGCCTTGAGCTCCCCACAGTGGCTACCAGGGACCAAATGTCATCTCCTGGGGCTCAAGCCTTCTCTCAAGCCAGCAGCCTGCAGCACAGACTGTTCTTCCCCAGCTACAGCAGAAACACAAAGGCTCTGAGTAAACAGCGTGGCCTTGGCACCCAGCCTGCTGTGTTTGCCCTGGACACGTGGGCTGCCCGTGAACAGAGTCTAGCCAGCGATGAGGATGCTTGTGAGAAGGAGAAGAAATTCACAGATTTCTTTTAGGTTTACAGAGATGAAAGTTATCTTTGTGGGATGGTACAGTAAAAAACTATAAAGGGCTATTCTTTGTACAGTGACACGGGGTTAGCTCAAGTCTAATCCCTACACGTTATTCTCACGCAAAAACTAAGACAATCCACAGCAAAAAATATCAGTTCTAAATGGGAGTTCATAGTATGTAACTTACGGAGCACAAAGAGACTTTGCAATTCTCAAAAAAAAAGAGGTTGTGATGGCACTTCAGCAGGAGAGGAGGAAGAAAAACGAGCTCCTTGCTAAAGCAGAAGAAATGGTAATATGGCCAGGAAGAGAGATAAACCACAGCCAGGAGTGATAAACCACTGCAGGAGCTGAGACAGAGCAAGGCTGTGCCTGATGCACCCTGGCTGCACTCCTGCTCCTTGTACCCAAGCCCAGGTTTGCCAGACCTCGCTCAGGTAACCATGGGTGAGGAGACATGGCAACTGCTGCTCAAGGACTGACACTTTGTGTCTTGGATCCTCTTTCTAAGCTAGCTGGGAACACGGGGGCTGCAGGAAACGTCAGCATGAAAATCACCAATAAAATACCCAGGAGGCAGCTACTCACCACGTAGGAGTATCTCTCCCTGGACTTCCCTTCCCGGCTCACGTTAACTGTCACCACATCAGAAAATGCCTCCTGAGCCTCTCCAGTCTGGCACACGATCCTGTGGATAGGAAAGGGCAGATTGGTGCTCATGCCACCCCACCAGAGCAGAGGGACAGAGCCCACAGCTTCCTCCTCCTCCTCCATGCTCTGCCTGGCACCTGCAGCGGGGTGGAGAGCACCAGCTGCCCCACATCTGTCTGAGGGCACCCCTGTCCCACCTGCAGCAGGTCACCAGGAGACTGGGAGGGGCAGGCCCAGGACACAGGGGGACAGGGACCTCCCTGTCTCCCCCACACTCACGTCTCGGAGACGACGTATCTGTCGGGCAGCGGCACGCACTGCACGCTGCCAATCCTGATGGCACCGAGGACGTCACCGAAGCGCCGCCCCAGGTTCCTCCCGCGGATGGTCAGCAGGGTGCCCCCCTCCAGCGGCCCACGCAGCGGCTCGATCTGCAGCACCGAGGGGAAGGTCAGGGGAGGACCACCAGCAAGTATTGCACCTCCACCCCGAGCCTGCGCCTGTGTCCGTGCCCCACTTGGCTCCCCGTGAAGACAGAATTGCTCCTCGTGCCCCTGCTCCCCTGTGACGTGCCCACCACCACGCGCCCCATGCCCACCACCACGCTCCCCTGCAAGGTGCCCACCACCACGCTCCCCATGCTGCAGTTTTGCAGAGAAGCAGCAGTCACACTCCTGTGCTGGGCTTGGTCAGGGACTACTCCAGCTGCAAACACATCTGAAGTGAAACATCACCCTTTCCACACCACAGCTGGGAATGGAGCTGGGGCAGAGGCAAAGCCAGAGGAGGGATGTTAGCTTGATGGGAACAGAGAGCCCTCCCATCACATCTTCAACGCTGAGAATCATGGATTCATTTTGGTTGGAAAAAAACCTTTAAGCTCATCAAATCCAACCATCCCCCAGAACTGCCAGGGCACTGCTATCCCATGTCCCTCAGCACCACAGCTCCATGGCTTGGAAACCCCTCCAGGTGTCTATAGCCCCTTGCTTGCGTGACTGGAGGATCTGGATTTACCAGCTACTATTTGCTAAGGAAATAGCAACGGAGCCCTGTGAGGCTCTGCGACCTGAACTGTGGTTTCCTTCCATTATTTTCTGGCGAGGTGCTGATAACACTTGTTGTGTGCTGGAGAGGGGGAGCAGCCCTCTCCCACGGTGACGAGAGGGGAGAGGCAGGCAATGGGACCCTGCAGTCCCTCCACACGTGGCTACAGCACCCAGAGTTTGAGCAGCTATTGCTACACAGCATAGAAATGAACAGAAATCCCATATCCTTGCCTATTTTGACATTCACATGAACTGCTTTGCCTCTCCAGCTTCTCCTTTCCTAGGGAGCTCATGTTAATATTTGCTCTATACTCTTGTGTTGTTAATTCTTAGGGACAGATTTGTTGGCTCATATCCATACACCTCTAAGCAGAACCCCACACCCAAATGCCCCCAACAAATGTTCACTCAACTACCATTTCAATAAAACTCACTTCAAAATGCATAATGCCAAAGGGTCCTCTGCCACCCCTAATCTTGGCACGGCTGCAGAGCACACGTGCCTGGAGACAGGGCTCACGCTCAGGCTTCAGCTATGCTCCATTAAATGCTATTCCTGGTAAGAATCCTTCAGCCATCCCCACAAATCTTTCTCCCTTTTACCAACCCCAGAAACTCTGGGACCTTCTGATTGTGCTGCTGTTGTTTTTCCCACTAACATGATGAAGTGTGGGTCCTTTCACAAGCAGGATGCCCTTGGCATCAGGTGACTTAACAGCATGGAAAGCCAGTCAATAATTCAGCACTGGTCTTGGCACCGTCCCGTGCCAGGACAAAGCACAGTTCCTCCTTTGCCCCTGGGGATAGCAGGGCCAGGCTCAGCTCTCGTATCACCTGCCACCCTCCATGCAGAGTCTGGATCTTACCTTCCTAATCTCAGGAGCAGGGCAGATGTCAGAGAGCTGGGGGGGTTCGCTGTGCAGCCTGCAGCTGGAGCTGCTCTCACTCCAGAGGCAGCGGTGCCCCAGGTCCTCCCTCCCCAGGCACTGGGAACAGTCAGCACTCCCCGTTGCACAGTTGTACACCTCCACTAAACCATCAGAGACAACAGCAAACGTCAGCTCCTCGGCCTGAGCTTTGTGTAGCCTGAGGCAGTCAAACACAGCCCCACACCACCCGCCACCCAGCAACACGAATCCCAGCAACATCTGAAATCCAGGGGACCAGCAGAGCAGCTTATGCACACAGCGAGATGCAGCAGCACTTGGCTGCCATCCTGCAGATTTCCCAGAAGGACTGGGTGCTCCTTCTTACTGCAATGTAATTTAGCACTTTCTTTTCCTTTTTCTTCTCCTTTTAAAAAACAAACAACACCCAAACTCGGAACCTTTTGTCAATTTATGCTACATGTTTCCAGCTCTCAGCACCCACATGGGAAGCTGCTTGTCAAAGCTGGCTCCATCCTGTTAGCAAAGCAATCACATTGCTTCCATGCTCTGACACCAATCAGGGGGTTGTGGTGCTCTCTACAATGTTTACAGTTCCTTTCCTTCCCCTGGTGACCACGGGCCCCTTTCATTAGCTTCTCCCTCCAGATCAGCTCAGCTCAGCTTCCACATTGCTTTCCTACACCGCTTCCACCCCTTCATTAGCTGGTGCCCTGGGTTACGTTTCCTCTCCAGCCTAAAGACTTCTGCCACTGAAGTGTGGGCATCCGCTGAGATAAACAGCCAGAAACACTCAGGAAGCTCTGCTTTCACACCCTGTTCCCCAGAGGAGACTTTGCAGGAGAACATAAAACAAAGAAACAGTCACATTTTGCACTTCTGTTCACAGGAGGATCTCAAGGCGCTGCATAAGCAACTAACAAATCCCTCAGCCTTCATCAGGCTGCCTGTGCTCGTGCCAACGCAACACCACGGGCACGAGACAGTCCTCCATTCTCCACAAAAAAATGAGATTATTTCCCTTCATCCTGCGTCCACACGGTGAGCTACACCGGTTGGTTTTTCACACAACAGCAGAGAGCTGGGATTCTTTCAGAGGGCTCCCAAAACACAGTCTACAATGAAATCCAATAAATATCAAAATACCAATGACAGAAATGCCATTAAAGACAGCATAAAGATGCCAGCTACAACTGGCCCAGCAGCTCCGTGCCTCTGCTTGCAGGCAGCCTCTCTGGTTTCACTTGCCCCACGCGCTGACAGGAGGAGCCGGCGCAGTCCGGCGGTCCCACAGGATCTCCAAATATTCTGGCAGATTGAGAGCGATGCAAACACAGCTCCTTCCCCATGCAGGAGGGGAGATCCCACCCCTCTCCTTCCCTCGCTGCTGCTCCCAGCACCACCCACACCGAGCACCGAGGCCCTTCTCCCACTCTTCACATCCAAGTGGCCTTGGCTCTCCCGCCCCCTCCTCCGCATCGCGCGGCCACGGACACCCTCTTTCTGCAGGGAACTCCTGTCTCCTGCCTGCCCATGCTGGGATTTCAAAGGTTATTTCACCAGCCTGGAATGCTGTCCAAGATAAGCCTCCTTTATACACTGGGATTTACCACAGGGAAACCTTTTTATCCCGGGTCAGTGGCCGATGGTGTAAATGTCTCTCTGGCTATTACAGCTGCCCTCCAAAGCCTCGCTGCAGGCACCCAAGGCTGCTCTGCACCCGGGGTACAGCAGCTCCTTCTACTGCAACTGCTGACACTAGGGAGGGAGAAGAGCCTGGAGCAGCTGCCTCCAGCCAGAGCACACAGCTCGGTGCAGCACCCGTGGCAGCTCTTGCTGGGCTCTGGTGGCCGACTGGCCGAGCTGGTCTCATCCTTGTCTGAGCACACTCCCAATCTGATTCTTTGCCTGCTGATGTAGCAAGGGCTTTTTCTGGAATCTCAGCGTTCCTCCCAGAGTGGGCCAGGGGTGAAATGTGTTTACACATTTTATTCTTTCTCAGCACAGAAGGGAAAAAAACCCTCAGCTTTTACAGTGAGCTGAACCTTGATGTTATGCTCCTGTGAGAGCTCAGAGCAGAGCTCTCCATTGTCCTCCAGGTTCCTCTTGGACCCTGGAGATGCCCCACATCTCTGCTGTACCAAAGCACTCATCCCCTGTGCTGCTGGCAGGTAAGATCCCCATCTGCTGTCTGCACTCAAGGATGGGGCTCAACGTTCCCTGGTGTAAGGGGGAGGTCTGCAGGTGTCTGGCTGGTTTTGGGGCACATAATGACATGGGTGCAGCTCTGGACAAATGTGCCTGACAGAAAGAACCATGCTGTGCCCTCCTGAGTCATGGCTTCTTTCCTGAAACCATAACATTTGGCAGGATTTTAGAGTCATTCAGTCTGACCAGATGAGAGCAGAATAAAAATATTTTCAACTCAGACCTGTCATCATCTCTGGACTGTCGATAAATCTGTCTGGTCTGTCCTTCAGCTGAAGGTTCACTGGGAAGAGATGGCTTTTTTCTGAAGTGTGGAGCTGCACACAAAAGACAAAGAAACAAAAGCTTAGGAAATTTAGTAAAATACAAGTTTCCATATGTACACTACAGGGATTAAAATTCCTCAGAAGTCTCCTCTGATCAGGAGGGTCTCATCTTTAGGAGGCAGAAGGAAGGGAAGGTTCTTTTCTGTTGTAATGGTTTTGCTGCAGTCTCAGCACAGGGCACTGGGGCACAGCACACACTGAGGTGAGAGCAGAGCCCTGACTTGATGCTATTTTTAGTGGAAACAGATAAAAACTCACAGACTGTTCAGTCTGTGCAGGTTCAGTGCTGGGCTACGATACAGAGCTGTGCAGGTGATGTGATGGGAAAGGGTCCCTCTCCAGCTCCTACTCAGTATTCCCACCTGAGGAAGCCCCAGTGTGTGCTGCATGTCAGAGCTGCAGTCTGCCCTCCAGTCTGCCCTCCAACAGCCACACGCTGCTGCCCAGTGAGGGCTCTGTCAGCCCAAGTCCTCATTCAGAATAAAAGCTACAGAAATAGCAGCACTGAAAGGTGGCCAATTTTTTTTGCCTGAACTGAACTCTTTCCATTGAGAAAGGTAAACAAGCATCTCCTCCCCAAAGCCCAGCAGAGCCAGGGCTGGAGCCACTGAGGCACCCACAGAGCAGACGACGCAGCGTCAGTGACTCATGAACCCCCTTCCAGCATCAGCATATGCAAAGAGCCTCTTTGCTCTCACTCATGTTGCTGGAGGGGTGAATCTGGTTTGCACTTTTTTTCATCTGGGAGGTGAGGCAGCATCCCAGCACAGGGTGGGATGCTGGGGAAAAGACCCTCCTTGCCCTCAGAGCTGCCCCACGCCACGGTGGGTGCAGGGACTGGTGGCATCACCCCGACTCACCAGCACGTGCATGCACTCCACAGCAGAGGAGTTCACCCAGCGGGCTTCAAATGTCCTGTCTGTCCCGAAGTGGCACTCCAGAGCTGTCTCCTGGCAGAGGGGAGACAAGGGCACAGCAGTTTCAGCAACAGTTTTGTGCAGTTCTTGGTCTCAGTAACTGACCCAGCAAACCTGGGTGCCACCTTGTTTCTGCCATCAGCACCTGAACTGTGTTCAAGTCAAACAGGAGATCAGAACCTGACACTGTAAAGGGGGCTGGGGTCTAATTAATGCCTAATTAACCCTGCTCTGCTACACACCTTTACATAAAACCACATCAGGCTGAGCATCGTGCAGGGGGACAAGCCCCGTCCCTTGCTCTTGCCCAGCGTGCCATGACCAGGAGAGGGGCAGCTGCTCCTGGAGCCAGGGACACACAGCACTTGGCAGGAGATGTGTCCACTCAGGCTATGTTCTTGTGACCCCATCAGGGGGTACCCTGGATCCTCTGGGCCAGGGGCTCAGAGCTCACACTGCAATGCAGACCACGAGGTGGTTCAAAGCTGCTTCATCCAAGCCAGACCAAACCAGTCCATGGCTTGGGCTCAAAGCCACGATCCTTCTCCCAACAACTGCACAGAGCAATCTCTAATTCAAATGAGGACCCAGCCGGGTGTAGGTTCAAAGGCAGCTTTTCTGTGCTGTTTTCCTGATAACAGAAGGATGATATCCTGCCCCGAGTTACTGCTGTGCCCCCATCCTGCCGGAAAAAATCCTATCTCCAAGCAGGTTGATGCTTCACCACTACTGAGGTCTAACTACCCTTTGAAAACCAACAGATCTGATAAAAGACATGAAAGAAAGCACCAGACTCCTGGCAGACAGCTGCTGGCTCAGCGAACACACACACACGACCACGAGAGGGAAACTGGAACCTCCTCCAGAGCATCTCGTGCCCAGGCAGGTCCTGCTCGGCAGGCTGGCCCCTGCCCGCACCTCTCGCCCACCACCCGCACTGCCCCGCAGCAGCCACCCTGCCAGGGCACGTGTCTCCAACACCCCGAGCTCCCGTGGGGAGGACAGGAGCAGGAATCCCACCCGATGCCCCGGGACAGTGCGGGTGGTGGCGGGGGAAGCCGGACTGGCAGAGCCTCTCCAGCCCCCTTGCGAGCAGCAGCCTCGGCCCCTTTCCTGCTGACTTCATTTCCTATGGGGCTGCAAGTGGAATTGCTTCCTCTGCAGCCACCTCCAGCACTCAGAGGAAGGAGGATTTCTCACCCTGTTTTGCTGACTGCTGAGGGTGACACAGCAGCCTCAGCCAGGCAGGGTCTCCTCCTCTCTGCTCCCGCAGTGAGAGGCAGGGACCCCCCACTCTGCCCCCACAACAAGCCAGGCTGCTCCTCCAGCATTGCCAGCCTCTCTTTGCTCTGTAGCAAGAGGAGCTCCCTGGAGGTCACAAAATCACAGAACCATTTGCATGGAAGAGACCTTTCAGATCATCAAGTCCAACCACCCTCAGCACTGCCAGGGCACCACTGACCCCTGTCCCTCAGCACCACAGCTCCATGGGGGGCTTGGAAACCCCTCCAGGGGTCACAGAGACTCCACCCCAGCCCTGGACAACCCTGGAGGGGAAGAAATTGTTCCTCAGCTCCAACCTCAACCTCCCCTGGGGCAACTTGAGGCAGGTTTCTCTTGTCCTGTTGCTTGTTCCTTGGGAAACCAACACCCACCTCACTACAACCCATCTCCTGGGCGGGTGGTGATGGGGCAGCGAGGGAGCTTTACACAAGAGCTTTGCACAAGTGTGTGATGCCTCCTGACGTGTGCCCTGCGTGCCCCAGCTGCTCTGAGCTCTCCTCCAGTCGTGGTGCTTTAGGGACCAGTCGGAGTCTCCTCACCCTGGCACGTAGGCTTGCTGGCTGCTGTCCTTCTCCCCATCTCCACCCCGAGCCTCAGCACAAGCTCAGGGCTCTGAGGAGCTGTCGAGTGCTGCAGTTCTCCCCGCTCCACCGGGACCAGAGGATGCAAATGCCTTGATTACCCGAGTTAGTGCTGCTTTTTATGGTGTGTTTCCAAGGCAACTGGAAATCTAGAAGACCACAAACACACACACGGTCCTCTTCTTCCGAGACCTTATCCTCTGGTACACAGGTAAACACTGGCAGTGACATTTTCAACCTGTCTAAACGCTCATCTGAATAGTCCCCTCTGTCCCCTCACCCTGCTGCCAGCAGCCCAGGCAGGTAATTGGTGCCTTTGAAGGCTCTAAACCCCAACCAACCACACAAACCTGGTTTGCTTTTTGTTCTTTGAGTGTTTTCCCCCCTGCCTTTGCTTGGAGGGGAGCAATACCAGCCAGACAAAATGCCAAAAATGGGCATTTTGAACAAAGGAAAGGAAACAATAGGTTAAGAAAAAAAAAAAGTAGCAGTGGTTTGATGCTTTCTGAAAATAAGTTGGTTTTTTTTCCTAGGTGGGCTGTGCCAGTGGTGGGAGGGTAAGAAAAGTTTGAAAGAGGGCAGGAGGGGAAGGATGGAGCAGCAGGTGGAGCTGCTCCTGGGAAGGCTCCTGGGCTGGTTCCCTTTGGGGTTTATGGGAATAACTGTAACCTGAAATTAGGGCATTAACTGTAATCTTAAATCACCTGCAAGGTGGGAGTTTTCTTGTGGAGTTCCTTCTACTCTGGAGACTCTGTGCAGATGTTCTGCTGGTGTTTGGGCAGGGGGAGACCAGAAACCAGGGAGCTGGGAGACTGGTCCTGCTTAGCACAGCTCTCAAGGACTTTATGGGACAAGTTGGTAATTGATTCTTCTGCAGCCCCCTGTGGCCCCAGTTCACCTGCCCCTGCAGAGGGGGTTCTGCAGAGAGGTTTGCTGAGCCTGAACCTCGTTGCACAGGCTTTGGTGTTTCCTGCTGCTACACCCCTTATTAAAATCCCATTTCAGCTGGGGAGGATCAGGACCTTTTCCCCTCCAGTGCCCTCACAGCTACAGAGATCTTCCTGGCTTGGCTTCAGGAGAAACTGCTCGTGTGTGTTCCCAGCAGGGAAGTAGCCTGGGCAGCCTCTTGCACTGAGCTTGGATTTAAATGAATTTAGATTAAAATGAGCAGGGTAACGACCCAGCCTGGAATCCTGCTGTTCTGCTCACACCAGTCTCTGCTCTGCTGGAGTGTGGGAGGAGGGACAACCTCAGGGCTCAGGGTTTGACCTGTTTTTTTCCTTCCTCTTTCAGAGGGTCTGGCGGTGGGAGTTGGATTCGGGGCTATTGGAAAATCAGCATCTGCCACCTTCCAAAGTGCCAGGTAAGCCCAGACTGCTTCTGCTCTGCCTGCACTGGGTTTTGGCTTCTCAGAGGTTGTCTGTCTGTCTGTCTGTCCCACGTCACTACCAAGCTGGGGTGGTTGGAGATGCACCGACTGAAACTTGACTGGAATCACAAGTGAGGGCTGAAGGAGCAGAAGAATTTCTTAGCACCATTAGCTTTTCTTGGTGCCTCTGCTTGTCAGACGTGAGAGAATCACCAAGATTTTCCCCCAAAGCAGCATCCCCATGGGTAGGAGCAGCTGCTGGAGCTGCTGGGAAGCACACGGGGGTTTTGTTTTCTATTCCTGCCAAGCAGGGCTACCAGACACTCTAATTGGTGCCATAAAGGCTCTCTCCATCCTCCCTGCAGCCCTGCTCGCCTGCTGCCAGCCGAAACCGGGCTGACTGGGGGCATTGCTAAAGAAACGTGAGAAAGGAAGAAGTCTGGTGTGTGTCGGGAGCTGGAGGAGCTCTGGAAGAGCTGCTGGCACCCCTTGGCGGTTGGCTGGCAAACAGCACCCTCCTGCCGAGCCTCCTTGACATGCTTTCCTTGTTCTGTTTGAGTTTCACAGCACGTTCCCTTCGCCCTTTGGCTACCAGCCCCACGCTGTAGTTTATGTGGGTTGGGGACAGTCTGTGAACAACTTGCCTAGCCCTCCGGGCTCCTGGATGGACAAGGAGTGATGGCTTTGAAGAGGGAGATTTATACTGGAGAGAAGAAATCTTTGATGCTGAGGGTGGTGGGACCCTGGCCCGGGGTGCCCAGAGAGGTGGTCAGGGATGGGGGACCCATCCTGACAGCACAGGCTGGCTGCCTTAGGCTCTTGGATTGCAGCTTTGTGGTGAGAAAAGCAGGGCAGCCCAGCAGCAGACACCACATTTCTCTCACCTTTTGAAATAGAAGCCTCTTCATAAAGTCTGCAGAGGCTCTAGAGATACTTGAACAAAAGGGCTCCTTTTTTTTTCCATCAGCTGCTCAGTAGAAGTTAAGAAGGCAGAAGCAGCTGCTTCTTTCTCTGTATTTACAACAGCATTCATCACGTTAGATGAAAGGTGGAGCCTGCACCGTGGAAAATACCAGTGTGAGCTTAGTCAGCTGTGAAAGGAGGCAAAATAACTTCAGTGCCATCAGTGTGTCTGTCACTGTCACCTGCGGGCAGCCCAAAAACCTCTCGGCGTCGGCGCTGAGGCCGTTTGGAGATCTCTGTGGGGAGAATTGCAGGCAGGTAATTTGCCTTAAAAACCAGCAGTGGGATGATGTGGGAAAACCAGAGCTGACTCTTCAGGGCAAACTGCTCCTCGGCCAAGCTGGGCTCTTAAGGGACACGAGAGTCGTGATCCCCCCCACCTCGTTTTGCACTAGCGTCCTGGTGGAGCGCTGGTGTGACTCGGTTTCCCTCCTCCATCCCTCTCCTGCTTCCCCCAGGCTGTGACTAACCAGGTTAGCACTGAGCTGAGCTGCAGCCAGGGTGAGCTGCCTCGTGGGGAGGCTCATTCCTCCAAGCCTTGAGTCGTGCAGCAGTATTTATGGACCAGCCCCGAGCACGAGATGCAGGTGCCTGGGGATACGGGTGGGATGCTGGCAAGGGTTGCCTGGGACTTGCCCACCTAACCAGGGGATCTTCCTTCCCCACCTTGTGCTCGGCCAATGCAGGCTGGTTTGCCTGGGGAAGTGCTGCCTGGCTGTGTTGCTCCTAGTGGGTGTGTTGCTCCTGCTTGGGATGAGAGTACCTGCTGCATCCCCTGCTTGGCATGGGGGTATCTGCTGCAACCCAGGCTGCCTAGGGCAGGGGTGGAGTCCCCATGATCCCTGGAGGGGCTTCCAAGCCCCCCATGGAGCTGTGGTGCTGAGGGACAGGGGTCACTGGTACCCTGGCAGTGCTGAGGGAGCAGTTGAACTTGGTGATGTGAAAGATCTTTTCCCACCCAAACGATTCTATGGCTCTCTGGGCTCTGGAGGGGTCCTGCCTCTTACCTCTGTGCTTGCAGGAGCCACCAGCTCTCCAGGCTCCTGCACCCAGCCTGATGCTGGTGCCAGGCTCCTGCCCACGCTCCTCCGTGTTTCTTTGCTGCTCCCGGGTGTGCAGGTTCTGCTCCTGCCTCCTCAATGCTCTGCCCATGCCAGGGCTCACTCCTGGGGTGGGCTACAGCCCCATGCCTTGCCAGTTGCCTTATTTAGGACTTGCTGAGTGGAGGGAGCCCCCTGTCTTTGGGGGATGCCAGCGAGATGCGTGCCCAGGGTAGGGAGGTTCTTGGCAGCAGGGCTGGATCTCTTGCTCACAGGGTATCTGTTCTGGAGCTGTTGTCACAGAGATGACAGAGATGGGCTGTGCAGCAGTTCAGATGGGGCTTAGCATGACCTAGTACCTGCTTTTGGGGTGTTTCCCATGGGGGAGGGCTGAGCTGATGTTTGCCCTCGGCCAGGAGCATCCCTCCCTGCTGGGGGGGGGGAGGGGGCTGCAGTTCACCCGCCCAGTTCTTCACTAGGATCAAAAACGTTGGAAAATCCATCAGGCTGGAAATAGCAGCTGGGGACAAAGCTGCTGTGGTGACAGGAAGGGAGAGAGACCCTGGTGCCCGGGGTGGAGGAGAGATGCCTGTGCAGAGGAGCTGTGCCCAGGGTGGGGTGTGCAGCGAGCCCTGGGAGGGTCAGGTCCCCTCCTGATGTGAGCAGGGAGGCAGGAGCTGCCTCTGGCTGCTTTCCAGGCAGGAAGGTAAAGAGAAGGGCAGCCATGTCTTAAAAAAAAGCTGCTTTACCTCTCCCTCTTTGCACACTGTAGTGGGGGTGGGCGTGTGGAGGAAACCCTCCCCACCTTGTGTGGCTGATTTAACAGGAACCAGATGGGGTTGGAGCTGCTTGAGATCAAGACAGGACTGAATTTGCACTTCCCCCAGCTGCTCTGGGGATGCAGGGCAATTAAGCATTTTTCTGTTCTATCAACTGTTACTAGTCTTTCTTTCTCTCTGGCATATATCCCTGAGAAATGGCATACAAAACAGAAGAATGTTGATTTGCCATGTTCCATCTCGGTCTG
>JANHGL010022138.1:0-22690 GCA_024611195.1 Ceyx melanurus
CACAGGCCCGGGCACACACGGGGGATTGAGTCCTAGTGCTGGCACCAAGGGTGGGCACCACACCATGAGCTCGTGGCTGCAGCCCCTGGCACCAGCCAGGCTCTCTGTGGGGTCATGAGAAGTGGAGCTGTCCCCACATGTTCTGCCATGCTGCAGGCCAGGGCCCACCCCAGGGCACCACAGCCAGGGGTCGGGTGTAGCCACAGCTCTTGGCACCCAGAGCATCCGTATTGTCATCTGGTGTCCTGCTCAAAGGTGTCCTGGTGATTGGAGGCTGCCCTTTGTGTTGGCTCACCAGAGCCCAGCAAAGGGCCAGTGACAGAGGCTGTGCAGAGCTGGGTAACTCGGGGGAGCTGGGTTATTACTGCTTGCAAATGTTGTGCAGATTCTCAGCTTGTAGAGCAGGAATTAATCACTCGGTGACATTGCAATTACCATACAGGATAGGGCATTTATTTGGCAT
This sequence comes from Ceyx melanurus, assembly GCA_024611195.1. Classification (NCBI taxonomy): domain Eukaryota; kingdom Metazoa; phylum Chordata; class Aves; order Coraciiformes; family Alcedinidae; genus Ceyx; species Ceyx melanurus. The sequence continues at coordinate 464 of JANHGL010022138.1, forward strand.
TTAACTTGTAATTAGGGGGAATAACTATTTCTTCCCCGTGCTAGGAAAGTGCAAATTGCAAACGGTCAGGTTTGACCCGGTGAGTTTATGCAGCTCAGCTGCATTGGCTTTGCCACGGGGCAAAGAGCTTTTTTGTCCAGCTAAGGTGAAGTCTGCTATTAAAGCTGACATTTGTAGCAGTCATCCCTGCTCCGAACAAAAGCCTCCCACTTGCTGGAGTGACAGCAGTGAGGGCAGGAGGCTTTACCAGTGGTCATTATGGGGGCAGGACACCAAGCCCAGTGCCCTGCCTGCTGATGTCGACTGTGGGTGGATGCCCAGGGGTGCAGGATGGGGCATCCCTGTGTGTATAAGCACTTGCTCCCTAAAATGTTTGGTATTTCTCCCCAGTACCCTCCAGTGTCCTCAGCCCGAGGGTTAGGATGGTGGCCAGTGGAGCACCCAGTGTGGGCTGTGTGTGCCTTTATCCTTTGCTGGCTGCTGGAGGAAGGAAGGAAGAGATCTCTGATCTCCAGGGACGGGGCAGCTGTCCCAGACTGCCAGCCGGGCAGGGCTGGAGGGGTGGTGTGGTGCAGAAGGCTACATCCAATTCTGCTCTTTGAGACCATCAGGGCTCTTCATTCCTGAGCTAAATCCCATGAACCTCGTGGCTGTCCTGCTGGGGACAGGGCAGTAATCTGTAGCTGCACACATTTGCTGCTGACTCTCTTGATGCCATCTCTGTACCCGCTGCAAGAAGCCATTCTTTTGTAGAGTCAAGAGTGGTGCTCAGGGATGAGCCAGCACAGGTCTGTCAGGCGAGAGGAGACGTTGCCATCGTCCTTTTCCTGCTGGCAGCTGGCAGCCACTCTCCCTACCAGCTGGAGTGACGACATGATCAGCCAGGAAAGGCAGCATAAAATTAAAGAGCTGCTGGCACCTCAAGGGAAATTCACTTAAAAATATTTTATTTAGGTGCATATCTCTGATTTTTTCTGCTTCTCTGCTCCTCACTCCATACCACAGAGAACACAGCCTGGAGCTCAGGAGTCTCACTGGATGGAGTCTCATGGTTCTTGGTGAGGGGAGGGATGGAGAGCCAAGTGCATGGAGCATCCAGTCCCCGCGTGCAGTCTCCCACAGCCCGGGACTGCTCGTGCCCAGCACACAGCAGGTGCTGGGAGCAGTCTGCCATGGAGCTGCAGGGCCCAGGGACTGCTCGTGCCCAGCACACAGCAGGTGCTGGAAGCAGTCTGCCGTGGAGCTGCAGTACCCAGGGGCTGTCAGGGCACATGCACCAAGCAGGAGCTGAGGAACACACACAGCTGGGGGTCAGGAGAGGACAGACGGACTCTGCCAGACCTGGGCAGGACAGAGGGCTGCAGCTGGTGGCTGTTCATTAGCAAACTATTCCTCGTGGGTTTGCCATGTGTTTGTTCTAGGTAGTCTGAATATGGTTGTGAGCGTGCAGGGACCTGGGGTGGGTAATTAGAGCAGAGTCCTGGGAGTGGGAACTCCTGGGCTGTAATCACACCCCAGGGAGGCAGTTGCTCCTGTGGGTACCATGAGCTCTCCAGGGCTGTCTGCGCTGCCTCGGCACTGCCACGCCTTGGGACCCTGGGCTGCTGACTCCCCCCAGCTCACGGAGTGGATGGTACCTGACTTGCAGGCTTGCTGCACGAGCCTGAGTTAATTAGCCCTCCTAACACCACTCTGCATCCTTGGAGCAGAGCGAGGGATCAGAGCTGCTGTTGTGATTTGCAATTAGCTTAATTCGGAGGTTCTCAGCCAGGCAGCCCTTTCCCCGCCGTCCCTGTCCGCACGCTGCCGTGGCTCAGAAAGCCGGCTCGAGCTGTCTGCCAGGGAGGAGACAGCAGCACCCTTCCAGCCATCCCACCCCCGCCCTGGCGCTCGAATCATCCCCACTTGTCACCCTTTTGTCCCATTAATGGCCTGATGTCATCGTGACCCGTGGCTCTGGTCGCAGCAGCCACCAGTGACATCATGAACAAGATGAAGAACAAGAGTCATCCCTTTTATCCTCAGCTATTTACTTCTCTGTGAGCTCTGGGGATGCCAGACCCCCCTCTCCAGCTGCAGAGGGTCTGGATGACACCTCATGCTACAGCCTGAGCTACTGGGAGCCCAGGTGAAGGATGTGAGTCCAGAGTGGCCTCTGCTGCAGAGATAATCTCCTTTTCCCAGGCTGCCTCTGGACAGCAGATACGTGGGACAAGTTCTGTCTGAGGGTAGCTCCAAGCTCTTTCTGGGGCTGAAATGCTCCATGTCCCAAAGACTGGGGAAGATCAGAGAGTACTGGGTGTCCTTGCTCACAGGGCATCACCCTGAGTCCAGGAGGAGCTGCAGGACTATTGTGTGTGGGTCACAACCTTTTCCAGAAGACCCAAGCTGGGTGAGGGCTTCTGAGCAGCTGTCCTGGGGGGGCTGCACACCGGCCTCACCAGAGCTGCTGCCAGGTCCAGGAGCATTTAAACAGTGTCATGGAGAAAGGCTGTGCACGCTGGGGACGAGGCAGCTCGGGGTACAGCTTTGTGGCAGTGCAGCATGAAGCAGGTGGGGGTGTCCAGACAGGGGTGATGTCTATTTATAGGTACATATGTGTGTATGTGCATGTATGTGTGCGTGTATATACTTTCAGTAGGTTAGGAACTTGAGGACTGCGTGTTCCAGCTGTTGAGGAGCTAAATGCCATGGCTGGCATGAGCTGAGGCTGTGGGCTATGAATCAGCACGGGCTCAGCCCCAGGTTTGCTCAGTGCAGGCTCTGATGCCCCATGAGCTGCCTCTTGTGCAGCCATGGCCAGGGTGACCATAGGGACCTGCAGCCTGACTGGGGAGGGGGGACAGCCGTGGGGAGAGGCTGTGCCCACCCTGCACAGCATCACGGGGCTGCCACAGACCCTGTGGCTACCAGTTCAGGCTGAAATAATGAGGCTGCTGCTTCTCTCCAGGCTGCCTGAGGAAGAATGCCTGGCCTTTCCCTTTGTGCCCTGTCTTTCGGTACCAGCTCTTTTTTCCTCCCAAGACATGAAAACTGAGGCCCGTCATCTTTCCCTCTACCTTTGCCACAGATGAAGATGTCAGGGAGCTCAACTAGCTGTTTAAGAGATCTGCCATTGCCTTTTTCCTCCCCCAATTCTTGAAATCATTTCACAGGGATCCAATTTTCTCTTTCATATTCACTTCTGCAAACAGATTTGAAAAACTCTTTGTTAGTGGAAATAGTCTCTGAAATGTGCTGCTGTATTTCTTTTTGCTATTCTAATTAGCCTTTTAACTCGGTGCTGCTTGTATTTATAGCTGGCTAATCCTCCCTCTCCAGTCCTCCTCCTCCTCCTCCTCCTCCAGAGCAGCGCATTTCCACTGTTGAAAAGCCGTTTGCTCTTTCCTGTTTGCTGTTTCCCGGTTTCTTTGCTACGCTGTTGAAATGCTCCAGCTCTTGACTGAGCTTCCTGATCAGACGCAGGGTCTCCTTTGCTGCGGCACCTTTTCCCCGAGAGATTCAGCTCCAGGCTGGCACAAGCCTTTGAGCAGCTGCCTCGCTTCTCTCCTTCAAGATTATTTCAAGACCGCCTATTTTAGGTGTTCGGCTCCTACCACCGCGCCGGCAGAAATGGGCAACCCAGGGTGGGCGCGAGCGCAGACCCGACTCCCTCGCCCCTTGCTGGCAGTGCCAGCGTGGCTGGGAGCCTCTGCCACCTTCCACAGCCACGGTCTCGCCTCCTGCCACTCTCTGCCACGACCACCCTGAGCGACGTCTTGTTCTGAGCACCTCGGACTCCTCCGCTCAGAACAGGCTCCTGCCTCTGTGCGAAGGAAGCGACGTGGCCGGATTTGTGTCCCCTGTCCATCATCCTAATTAATCGCCATAGGTTTAGAATGCATTTTCACTCGTCGGTGCTTTTATGTGCTTAGGATGAGTTGCTTTGCTGTAGTTTTTCAGTAAGCCCCTCAGCTTAGAGCTGGTGTGCGTCGCCGTTCCCCCCGGGGTGGGGGGTGTAAGCGTGCACTCATCCCCCAAAGCCCCGGGGACAGCACCCCGTAAGAGCCCTTTCCGCCGTGCGCCTTGACTTAGGAACAATTCCCCTGCTAATGCTTTAGCTCTGCATTTACGAAGCTTAAGATAACTCAGAGCTCTTCTGGAGCGGAGCCAAATTGTGGCATAAAATATCAAAATGTCTTGTATGGTGCAAAGCTTTATCTGCAGGCTGGAGATGTAGGGCTTTCCCTTCATGCGGCCCTCCTGCCAGAGCTTTTCATAGCATGGTTTCAAAGAGCAAATATGCAGGAGATCTGCTGGCTTAGCGCAATTCCTAAATGCAGATAAAGCTTACAGCCCTCGCGCCAGGTAGGAAGATTCCAGTGACAGTTAAATGTGCTTGATTGTGCAAATCTCTGGCTGTGGCAAGGAGAGCTGGGGAGCGCAGACAGATGGTCTGGCACAGCGAGCGCGCCGGGAGCCGGCTGAAGCGTGCTCTTGGGGAGGCGGCCGGGTTGCCTCGTGGCACAGAGCCTTAAAGACAGGGAGGTGAGGAGTCCTGACTCCAGTCACCCCTAGTCTACCTTTCACCGTCACGGGTCATGGTGTCACAAATCCCTCAGTGTGTTGTGTTCCTTCTGGGGTGGACTCACACTGCCTTGGTGCACGGCAGCCACACAGGCAGGAGCTGAGGAACATCCCCTGTGTGGAGAGAGATGCCCTCGGCGCTGGGGAGCGGTGTGGCCAGGGTAGTGTGGGGGTGATGGGAGCATGTGGGCTGAGCACTTCTGAAGTCAGTGTGGTTGTTCTTTGGAGAACCTGCTGCTCTGCTCTGGAGAGCTGGAGCAACCAGCCTGTCTCAGTACAGCAGGCTCAGCGTGGCAAGGAGTGTCACTGGGGAAGGAGATGGGCAGGGAATAGGAGGGTGCTTAAATACAAGGCAGTGCTGAGTGCAGGGTGAGGAGGTTCTGCTTGTCAGGGACTCTGATGAGAAGTAGAGGAAGCCAAGACTTTCTTCCTAATACCATGTTTTTAAATGTGCATATCTGTTGCTAGTGAGTTATTTGCTCCACATAAAATATTAGTCCTTGTCAAGATATATCTTTCCTGTGCATAAACTGCATATTTTAATGCCTTGTTTCTTTATTCAATCTATCTACTCCCAAAAATTCATCTCCATTTTATCATTTGCTCGGTTCTCTTCTTGTTTGTAGGGCATTTATGAGATAGCCACGGCATTAATCCTCTGCCTTGGGAAGCTCAGAAGCCCCATCTGAGGAGAGGGGCTGGCAGTGTTGCCAGCCACAGGTCTCCCTGCAGGTGCCAGGGTCCACACGGCAGGATCTGGGGCTGATGGATGCAGCTCGGAGAAGCAGATGTAGGTGGGTGGCAGCTTCCCAGGGACCCTCAGGTTGTTCCAAGAGTGGTGCTGAGAGGTTCAAACACAGGCTCTGGCCGGAGGAACTGAGACCAGCTCGTTCCAGCTCGCTGGGGCACGGTGACCTACTGTTTTCTTCTCAGCAGCCATGAGCCAAGGACAAAGCACCAAAAGAGCCTGAATGAGCATGGAAAGCACAGACACTGCCAGTGTCTTTCATGCTGGTGCATAGCTACTGCCTCAAGGAAACCCTGGCAGACACTGGTAGGAGCCCTGAGTTTCACTGATATTTGTGATTCTCTGCTCCCAGAGGGCATGAGAGTCCAGAGATCTTTGGGAAGGTTTCAGGATGAAAAATAAATTTATTGCATTTAATGTTGGGTCATAGTATAGGAAAAATTCAAAATGATAGAGCAAGAGAGGCCACTAAGAGCATATTTACCTAGCAGGATTAGGCTTGGCTGCCTCAGTGTTTCAGTACCACGGGACTCTTCACTGCCCCCGTGTGGATGTGATGCCCCAACCTCCATCATCCAGCCCCTATCAGATCTGGCATCTCAGAACCTTGACTCTGCCTTTGGGGTATCACATGGTCCTGGAGGAGACAGGGCAAACCTTCCCTGTGCCTCTGGTCTTTGGGCTGAGGCTGCTCCCAGCCCTTCCCCAGCCTCCTCAGATTCTAAAGCCTTTAGATGCTTCCCCACAACTGCCACTCCTCAGCTGGTGTTCTCTGCTCACAGCCTCCTTAAGACCTTGCAGTAAAACTTTACACATCATTTATCATGAGATGTATTAATGGTACAAACAATCTCTTAGCTTCCTTTTATCTCAGCATGCCCACCATGTGGTCTGCTCATGACTATTAGCAGCACAGATGACAGACTAGGCAGTGAGAGGATGTTTTCTAATTTGCTTTCCTCACCCCATTATATTAAGGGGGGATCCACCAGCATTCTAATCAGAGAACAGACTGAGAAGAACTTTATAGTATGCAAGGGTTAAAGTTTTGTGTGTCATCATGCACAGACCAAGAAGATTTCTGTCCGTTTCCCAGACCAGTCGGTATTTTTTAAGCATCATAAATCTGTCCCCTTGCTGCTAAAGCCAGCAAGAAATCACGGCTCAGTGTGTCAGTCTCCAGTCAGTCTCTTGTCCTGATTTAAGCAAACCCATGCAACTGGTTGCTACTGTATGCGAATGCAAAAGTAAATGCCTCATCTGCTATGCTGCTGGTGGTTCTGCAATCATTAATCTAATGAAACCGATAATAACTCTTGGGGATGTGGTTCTGGGTGAAATCTCAACTCAACCAGAGACATGCTGTGCAGCCCGTACGTTCAGGGAGTGATTTGTCATCTGCAGGATGGAGGCACCTGTAATGAGCAAGACAACTCCTGGAAAAAAAAGTAGATGCTGCTTCTTGGCGGGGAGCAAACTGGGAAACGTTTGCTGAAGGAGCTGCTCAGGCAGCACTGAACCTGCAGATCCTGGATGGTCCCTGGGGCAGGGACAGTCAAGCACGACATTGGCAAGAGCCTAAAGAACCTGAAGTCTCACTGCCAAAGCTGACCGGGCACCCTGGAGCCCAGCTGGCCCTGAGCCCAGCCCTGTGTGCCAGCACCCCTTCCCAGCCAGCGAGGTGCCCCTACGTCTGGTGGTTTCCCTGTCAGAGGGAAAACACAATTGCTCTTTTTGCTCTCAACAAAGGATTGAGAAAGAGCAGCTAGTGGAGAGATGGGAGTTTTCTGCTGTCAGGAAGGGGGCTGTCATTAATTGACCCTCATGGAAACATTCCTTGGTGCCTGGGGAACGATGCACCCATTTGCCCATGGTGGCATCTTCCCGCTGCTCAGCCGGTGATGTTCTTCCACACCAGGGGTATCTGAGAGTGACGGGGCCAGGAGTGGCCTGAGCTGCCAGTGAGTAACACAAGGATTCAGAGCCATAGCCAGGAGACTGTGCTCTGTTTAACATTACACCATTTTGTCTTCTTTACGGCTGGAGGCTTTTACAAGAACACGCAGTTTTTGTCTGTGCTCCAGCAAGAGGAAGAAGGATGCTTAGAATCCGGTGCTGGAGAAATTGGCTGAGGATCAGAGATCTGTGCCAGCCCCCTTTGCTCTCCCAGAATCTGCAGCAGAGATGCCTGAGAGCATTTCTTCACCATTCTTTTTGCCACAAAAAAAAAAGAAGAAAAAAAAGCTGCTAAGTCAAAACCTAAACAGTTTGCAAACTAAAGTTGATTTTGATGAACCTTCAGATTTTAGAGTGTCTGGGGGAAAAGTTCTGTTGTTGACAGAACACCTTTGTTCAGCTACTGTAATGAACAGGTTTGAAAATGAGTCAGAATTTGAAGGCTTAATTAATTCAGACCTAGCATGTGAAAAAAAAACCCAACAAAATAATGCTGAAATCTGTGAAGGCTGCATTTCTACAGACCCCAAATAATTCACAGAGAGACCGTAACATTTTCCAGGACCTCAATCTTTCTTCCATATGAGAAGAGCTTTTTGTGTTTCAGAAGGTGTTCAGGGGAGGAGAACCCTTCCTGGCTGGGCTGTGAGCAGGACAGAGCCTGCGAGGTGTCCGTATGAGCTGGGCAGGCTCTGAGACAGTGAGAGAGGAGCTGATTTCCAGCCACACAGCCCTATGTGTCATGGGGTGCCATGCTCCCCAGCACGTGACCAGCCAGGAGCATCCTCCTGGAGACCTTCCTGGCTGTGGAGAGCCCTCACTGTATAGAAATTCAGTCTGCCTCGCTCTGCCTTGTCCTCCCTCCTCTGCACAGGCTCGTGAAGGGGTGAGTGGTGGGCGCTGGTTTCTGAGAGCTCTCCCTAAGACCTTCCCTGGCCACTGCTGCCCCGTTTTATTTGTTGCCTCCCCAGAGAGCCCTCCTGGGATGGTGCTGGTTATCCCGCAGGTTTTATGCACTTCGAGGGGGCAGAGGGAGGGAAGTTTATAGCAGCATTTATGAGGAGCATGAGATTATCTGCATACGCTGAAAAAACCACAGAGGCTATATAAAGAAGGGAAAGTACCATCCTTTGGCAAATGGAGTGAATTGGTATTAGCCTGCAAAGAGGGTCTTAAATTACTGTTGTCGTTTTTTGTATTGCTATATAGTAGTTTAAAGATAAAAGCCATCTGGGAAGAGTTGAGATAAGTTGTGGGGGGAGCCAGACAAGCCCAGATGCACTGACTGCAGCGCTCTGAAATGAACCTGCTGCCCGGAGCGTTTCTGCTTCGCCTGGGCTCAGGCTGATAAAGCTGAGATACCCTGGGGCAGGGTGGGGTAAATCCTACCCAGGTGCTTCAGCACCCGCAGCGTGTCCCCCGTGCCAGCATCTGCCTTTGCAGAGCAGCGTTGGCACCGCGGGCGGCGCTGACTGAGATGCCCTTTGGAAACACCTGCTCATTAACGCAGCGCTGGCGGTGGATTCGCATCTCCTAACCTGTGTCGTCATCACGCTTCCCCAGAGCACGAGCTGTGAGCCCTGATCAAGAGCCTGCCAGCTTGTCTCCATCTCCCTGCTGCCTGGGACATCTTCTCCGTCGCTGGCACAGACCAGACCAGGGGTTTGCTCCTGGTCTCCCAGAGGGGGTGTGCGTTGGCTGTCACCAGACCTGAGGAGGTGGCCGAGATCCTCAGCTTTGGAAGCCCACCCAAGAGAGGAGGGGGGGCTGTATGCCTTGTCCCAGACAGTCATGGGATGCAATCGAGGGCATCACACTTCCCAAAGGCAGGAGCTGTGAGCCCTGATCAAAAGGCTGCCAGCTTGTCTCCATCTCCCTGGTGCCTGGGACATCTTCTGCATCACTGGCACATACCAGATGAAGTGTTTGCTCCGAGTCTCCCAGAGTGGGTGTGCCGTGAGGCCCTTTGGCTGTCCCCAGGCCTGAGGAGGTTGCCTCAGCTTTGAAAGCCCACCCAAGAGGCAGGAGGGGGGCTGTAGTCCCCGTCCCAGACAGCCATGGGGTGCAGTCGAGGGCTTTACCTGGCCTGCAGCTGACTGCAGGAAGGCTAATGGAGTGGAAAGTCCTCAAATCAGCAGGGCCCTGCCTAGTTCTGTGTTTTAAACACGGGCTTATTAGAAATAATGAATTTAGCCTGCAGCAGAACAGCGTGGGGAGAGCGCGGCTGTTGGCGCAGGAGCTGGTGTGCGACGGGAAGGGGAGCTGGCACTGTGAGAGGAGGAGCCTGGCAGTGCAGGGCTGTTCCCCAGTTCTCCTGCTCCCCAGCTTCCCTGGCCAGCACATCCCAGCAGAGCCCATGGCTCAGTCCGGTGAGGATGGCCCAGGAGCATCGCTCTGGCTGTGCCACCACCTGCTCTCTGTGGAGCTGGGTGTGTTTCTGGGGTGTGTGCCACCATGAGGGCCATGGACTCAGCAGTGCCCAGCATGGTCCTTCCTCCGTGGGCATGTGCAGGGTAGAGGTCAGGCAGTGTCAGCCCTGTTGCCCCTGGCTGTGGGTGCTGCCTGAAGGTGTAAGTGGCATTTTTGACCTTTCCTGGGAGGGGGTTTCCAGCAGTTGATTCCCATGTGGTTTTGCACCAGTCCAGTGGAGCATTAACAGGCGTGTTTGGTCCCACAAATGCCAAGGCAGTTTTTCTTTACAGTCCGAGTGTGATTGCTGCCCACAGCAGGGGGTGAGCAGTGGCACAACCGGGACATTGTTAAGAGCAGCCGCCCTCCTGGCACCAGGGAAAGGGAGATGATGAAACACCAAAGGCTCCTCTGCTGGGATGCAAACCCCAACTCAAAGTGGTGGTGGTTGCAGAGCCCTGCAGTGCTCTGTGGCCGGGCAATGGGGGTGAAGGGAAAGCTAATTGTGTGGAGCACTCATTAAAGCTGGTGACCTGGAGCACTCTCCTCTGGAGACTTTACCAAGAGGAGGAATTGCCTGGGACCAGCTCCAGGGTGAGGGGCTGGGCTGACAGTGGCCATGGCAGTGCCCTGCAGGGCTGAGGGCTGGTAATCAGTCCTCCTGGCAAGCCGGGGAGCTGTGAGGCATTGCTGTAATCTAGCCTGCAGGAGATAAAAGCGCCAACAAGCTTTATGGAGTCAGGCGAGGATAAGCACTGACAAAGTCTGGAATGTTTTTTCAAATGATAATGGCTCTCCTTAATAAAACACTAAATGCAACGCCGTGGCAGGGCTGAAAGCAGCAAACAGCAAAGGCTGCGTGGGCACCTCGGCCCGGGAGCCTGCCCAGGCATGCCAGCCACGGGCCAGCTGATGGCAGTGGCTTGTAGCTGGTCACAGCATTGGTCTGACAACCTGGCAGTTTGCTCCAGCTCTGCCTAAGCCAGTGCATGTCCTCTCTCTGCAGGTTGCAGCACCCTGGGACTAGTGATGCTGGAGCACAAGCTTGAATTAGGCAGGATGGGCACGGGGCAAGTGAGTCTTTGAGAAGCTATATTAATGATTCCCCAATGGCTTCAAAATCTTTGTGTGGTGCTGCTTTTTGAATTGCTTTCCTTCACACAGCAGCTTGAGGGGAGTGATAAGACTCATTAATATGGAAATTCTTCTCAGAGGGTGGAAGGGGGTTTGCTGAGACCTGGGGTGCTCTCCCAAAGTGCTCTCTCCCTGGCTTTCTCCAAGCACTGTGCTGAAGCAATGGGGGCTCAGGGCCAAAGCAGAGCCAGGGGCAAGTGCCCACAGCAGCAGTGCTCAGTCAGACGGGCCCTGGGCACCCAGTGCAGCGCTGGAGCAAGAACCAAGCAGCACCTGGCATGGTTCCTTCTCCTCTCCAGTGCAGAGGAGAAGAGCAGGGGCCCAAGGAAGTGCTGGGGAGCTCTGTGAGGGTGACAGGGTGTTACCTGTGCAGAGGCACCTGGTTTTCCAGGGGCCACTGTGTGACCAGGATGCACCGTGTGGTCCATGGAAACGGGCACGTTTCGTTCAGCACACCTTGTCCCCACCAGCAGCACAGCCCAGCACCACGCTGTTTGCCCAGGCAAATGAGGTGGTTTTCTTATTCCTTGGCACTGAACACTCCTCTCCCTAATAATCAGCCTGCTGGATTGACTCCGGATTGAAGCTAGCATTCTCCTTGCTCCTCGCAGATGTCTGTGTGCCCACAGCCTGCCTGGGAAGCGGGCAGCATCCAGAGCCTGCAGCTCATGACAGGCATGTGGGAACCCCAGTGCTGCTGGGGTTCAATGTGCCCCCAGCTACAGTCCCGTGCCAGACTGACTTGGTGTGTCCTGAGAACCCCCACCTGGCTTTGTGCCGCCCAGGTCTCCTGGTGGGCCCTGGGCTGGGTACCAAGAACCCCCAGTGGCATAGGGCTCAGCATCCCAGCCCCTCAAGCCTTCTGGTTCTGTGTGGCTCAGCATCCAACCCCCCCAAGCCCTCTGGTGCCATGGGGCTCAGTGTCCCAGACCCCCAAGCCCTCCAGTGCCCTTGTGCCCCCCAATGCTGAGCTGTGGGGACAGTCACCACTGCCCTCCACTGCGCTCAGCACGGGTGCTCTCTGAGTTAGGAGATGCTCCTGGATGCTGCTCCAGACTGCTCTGCATACATCCACTGCTTATTGATCGCTCTAAAAATCTTTAAAGATTAACTTCTGGGAACAAATATAACATCTTTATGGAGCACCGGGAACAAACTGCTTTAGCATTCGGGTGGCTGCTCTGTTGCACAGAGACATCTGTTTGCAACAGGATGCACAGAGCAAATGATCTGTCAGTGTTTGAGGGGACGCATCCTCCGAGCGGCTGCCTCCCGCTGTCGGCGGGCAGAGGTAACCTTGCCAGCCATGCAGTGGCACCAGGCGTGCCCGAGCCTGTGAGAGCAGCATTTGCTACTACCCCGAGTTCCTGGCCTGGGCTGTAAGCTCCGCTGGTGCCTTCTCTGTGCCCGACCTCCAGCATCACGACAGGTAGGGCAGAGCCTTCTGGAGGTGTGGAGGGAGCAGCTGGCAGCAGCTGCCTACATTGCCACCCTTTGGATTCATTTGCCACAGCTCTAGAGAGCTTTTTGAGTTCCCTGATTGCAGAGTGCACCCAGCAAGGGGAGGCTCAGGTTCTGCATATGGCTCCATGGAGCAGGACAGTGGCATCTCTGGTTAAAGGCCAGAGCCGTGTGGGCAGCGTGAGCCAGGAGGAGGTGAGGTACAGCCAGAGGCATCAACCCAGCCCAGCCTGGTGAGATCAGCAGGGGCTGATGGTGTTGGGAACCAGTACAGCAGCACTCCTGCACTCACTGCCGCGTGCCCAGTTCTGGAAAAGCCGATGTAAAAATAGAATTTATGAGTTGGGGTAATTTTATTCCTTCACCTTGCAGACTTTGCTCTTTCAAAGGCTGGCTAGAGCCCAGCGTTCCTGCTGGCAGCTGCTGTGCAGGAGCGGGTCTCTGGTGCTGAGCTGCGGGGTTTGCCTGGAACCAGTCCTGTCCCACCACACTTTCAGTGAGCCTCCAGTCCCAGGAGAGGCTGAGACTGCAGCTCCTGCGAGGCATTGTGGTTACCTCTGGGGAGTGCACAGGTGGATGGCATGTGCAGGAATAACCTCCTGCAGACAACCTGCAGCAAAGCCCAGCCTGTGGGGCAGCAGAACGAGCCTGGAGAGACCTCGGCGAGCACGTTGCTGCCTTGCAGAGCAAGTTGTGAGTGGACGTGCCTTCACCCACAGCAGTGAATCACCACGAGAAATGACCTGGTGATTGATATTAGGGAAAGTAAAATGGGTCATCCTGTCCATCTCATGAGCCAGCGTTTGTGTTTTCCCTCTGGGATACTTGCCAGGGATCTCTGACCTCTATCATGCCGTGGAGTTCCCCCCTTTCCCTGGAATGGCAATTCTCTGATTAACATGGTTTGTTGCCAGAGAACTTTCTCCCATATTCAGTCTGTTTTCCTTATGGTAATTTCTTGCCATTACAGCACCCTGATTAATTACTCTGTTTATGCCTCTAGAATATTTGCAGGCTGTTGCCATTGATGCAGGAACACTTCATAGCAGAGAAATGTCTGTAGATCTGTAATGGCTTAATGAAGTGCTGATAGACAGAATATTCACTGTTATCCTGGGTTTTGTAGGAGAATGAGCATCGTTGTGGTCTGCAGAAGATGTGTCTGTGCCCAGGTGGTGATCACCTCATAGCCAGACCTGTCTGGCCCCACAGCTCCAGCCTTCTGCTCGTCCTTGTAGTCTCCTCCGCAGCTGGTTGGTTTTGCTGTCATTGCCTGGGCCAAGTGATGTCCATAAGGACTCACATCACAGACTCTTTGTCCCAGGGATCAGTGTTTCAGAATCGTGACCCAGCCACGGGACAGGAATTCTGCATGGCTTTACTGACTGTCAAACAGGGGTAGAAGATCCCTGGGAAGATGCCTGGCAGAGAGTGATGCTTCGTGCATCTGCCTGGGCATCTCCTTGGCAGAGGGAGCTCGTGGGGCAGACCCCTGCTCGGCTGATACTTACACAGCCTCAAAATAAAGAGATGCTCCAAAAGGTCTTCTGACTCCCCTGCAAGGCTCCTCTGCCTTCTTGAGTGAGAAGAAAAGGATCCATTAATGTTTAGCTTCATTTTTGTTTATCAAAGAAAAAAAGCTTTTGTCAGGCATCAAAGCCTGGATTTAGGACACAAAGGAAGCTGCTTTGCTGTGGGCTTCTGAGAAACCAGAGGAAGTAAAACAGTCGTTTGAAATTACCAACTAAACTGGTGAATCTGAAACCTGCAGTTTGTGTTCAGCCAAACAGAAGAGGCTCAAGAAATTACCTGTCTGCTGTAAGCTTCTGTGAACTCTGAACCTCCATTCAGGTCTGAAACCCAGGGCTCTGGGGACTCAACCTCTGCTCCAAGCAGGTTTTTGGGACCAAAGGCTGGGGCAGGTCTGCAGCTGGAGCCCCGTGCCTCACAAGGGCTGGTGGTGGAGGCCTCAGACAGCCTGGAACAGGGTGAGGCAACTGCAAGGAAAATGTAAAATAAACATGTGGCCTCAAGTCTGGATGTGCAGTTTATTTTAAAACCTAATAACTCCAGATAATTGATAGTGGAGTGCAGTATTTTCAACGAGTTGGATTACGAGCGTCTGTCGCTCACAAGAAGCTGTAACCTTGAGCTATGAGACATTATTGGCAGTATTTAACACAAATCTGTTTTCCATCATTGTCAAATCCCACTTCAATATGCACCACAGGAAGAAAGCCGAATACTAAATTGATTTCTTTAATGGGAAGTGTTCTTCAGGAGATACCGACCTGTGTGGAGATGCATTAATAGGATTACAATGGAACCTTTTTATTTTGCTTTATTTTTTATGGAGATTTCCTCTCCTGACACGCCTGCGATACGCTGCTTGGCCACACACGCTGCAAGGCAAACCCTCCGTGAGGGAAACTCCTCCTCTGGAGATGGGGCTCATGAACCTGGGACCATTGCTGTGATGGGTCTGCCAAGCTGCAGGGGACAGCCGGGGATGCAGCAGTGATTGCCACGCACCAAAGAAGAGCTCACCAGATGCTGCTGACACAGGGATGGATCCCACTGCAGGGATGGGTCTCACCATCTTCCTGACACATCAGGTGCTGAAGCCTGGTCTGCTGGGTCATGGCAAAGGTCGGGGTGCATTGCCACTGTGTCCGGGCAGCCCGTGGCCAGGGACACTGAGCCAGCATCACTGGCCACCCTCTCCAAGGGCAGTGGGTGGTGAGGCTGGTGGCTGCCCGTGGGGATGGTGTGTGCCAGGCAGGGAGGAGGAGCATTCGCCTTCTCTGGGAGCACGGGAGTACTGTAAGTGCTGAGGTAATTACCTTCTTGACCATAAGCTAATTGACAGAGAGCTAATTGACTTTTTAAAAATTGCTCTTTGCCTTCCCCTGTGCAGGGTGAAAGCCCCAGGAGCTTCTCTCAGCCGCTCCTGCTGAGGTGGCCTGAGCTCCCTGGAGCACAGGGCAGACCCGAGGCTGGGAGTCCTGAACCAGGATGGCTTCTACACTAGGGGTCTGGCACCTGGGGAGCTGCCCCCCTGCCAAAGGGCTCGTGGCTGTGCCATGGACCCTGCAACAGGCGGTTCATGTGGCAATTGCTGGCTTCAGTGCACAAAGGTGCCACATTAAAATGTCAGTGTCAGAGTCGTGGGCTACTGTAAAGTGGTTTACAAGCCTGGCTGGCAAAGCTGAGCCTTTTCTTGTGATATGCAGAGGATTTATGTCTGTAAATAGAGAGGAGGTGCGTGGGAGGCGTAACCGGTAGCGGGGCTGCCAAGGCTGGAGGTTTGTTCCTTGCAGTGGCAGTTCATCCACCACGGACTGTTGCTGACCAGCTGAGGATCACTGTGTGGAGCTGCTTGGAGCTTCCCAGGGCTGTGCTGAAGGATGGTGTTGAGACAGGGAAGAGCCTCTGGACACCAGTTGACCCTCAGCTGGACTGGAGCTGGGAGCAGCCCCAAGCCCCCCAGCTCCAGTGTAGACCCAGGTCAGCTGCTCTTCAGCAGCTGAATTGATGGGGTGCTCAGAGTGGACAAAAGGTGCTGCTGCTGCCTGGGCTCTGCAGGGCCACCCTCCTCACCTGCCCAGCCAGCAGTGAGGAAGGGATGGGGAGTGCAGGGAGGAGCTCTGATCCGTGCCAGATACTCTCCTTACCATGTGCATCTTCTAACAACTGCTGGGCTGTTTGCTCTTGTCAGAAACAGACATGCTGACATGTGCAAACACACACCAGAGCACTTTCCCCCACTGCAAAATGAGGGTTCTGAAACTTCAGCCCAGTATTGAGACCTTTTACTGCTCCTGTGTGGTGACATGTCTCCTCACGCATATCTCTCGCAGCCTGACGGTCTGTTTGGCATCCCCAGTCCCCACAGCCATCCAGGATCCGGGCTCAGCTCCTCAGACCTCGCCTGGCATGCACCATTTCCCAGCCTGAAGATTAGTGTAACCCCTCAGGAGATGAGATGGAGATAGCAAGCAGAGGCACTGTCAGCAGACGAGCACGCTGAGCACGGCATCTCTGGTCACACCACCAGCTAACAAACAGCAATGTGTAGATTTAGAGGAAAAGGTTGCACGTTCCCAAAGGTGGTACAGCACATGCTGGAGCTCAGCTGGGGGAAGGCGTTGGCTTCAGAGATGTGTTGCCCCAGGTAGGGTTATTAAAGAAGGGAAGAATTATGGTGGAGTTCCCTCCACATGCCCTGGGTGGGTAGTCCTGGTCCACACGGTGGTGCAGACCCCCCCAAGCTGATACCTGACTGTGTCCTGGACTGCCCAGGGAGCACACAGCCCCACTCTGCCTTTGCTTAACCTTCCAGGGTGTCCAGTGTGAGTCAGTGACATGACAGCTCCCCAGATCTCCCCTCCTACTCCTGGAATCCAGCTGTGCCTCCTGATGACTCGCTGAGGGTTCTCAGGGCAGGGGCTTCACCCCCTGCTTGGGCAGCTGGGACCTCACCAGCCTGTGCCTGCTTCTGGCTTTGGTCATCAGGACTCATCCTGCTGGTCCAGCTGCTGCAATGGGGAGCATGGGATGCCCATCAGGTCCTCCCGCTGCTTCCCTGCCAGCTGCCCTACTTTTCTTCTGTTGCTGGAGGAGTAACAGGTCTCAGGCAGGTAGAAATAAGCTGCCACTGTGATGGATAAGAAAATCACAGCAGCAGTTAGGGCAGATTATGGCTTTTTTCTTCTCCAACAGGAAGGAGATGTCTCTCTGTACAAGCCCGAGGTTGCCCAGGGCAGGCACCGCCACCATCCATCACATCTGGTCCCCAGGCACTCCCAGACTGAGATGTGTTTGGTCTGGAACACATCTGCACGGGGTGAGGCTGCTGAGCAGGTTGGAGGTGACACAGACCGCTCTGCCCTGGAGCTCCAGGGTGGATGTCCTGCTGCCTCCAGCAAGCACTGCCTGTCCCTTGGAGCTGCAGAGGCACAGCAAACACCTGGAGTCTGGAAAAGCCCCAGCTGGGGGTGAGGAGAGCTGCTCAGCCCCAGCCCCACAAGCTGTACCCTGGGGCACAGGGTGTGCATGGTGGCAGAGCTGGGGTCTGGCAGAGCTGGGGTCTGGCAGGGCTGCCCTTCACTGGGTTCTGGGGCTGCTGCTGGGACCAAGAGGCTCTGCAGCCAGTCAGCAGAAGCCAGTGCCTGGGGCTTCAGTGGCTTTTGGGAAGGGTGTCCCTGCCACACCGGGTCTCTGGTGGCCTCACTGGCCATTACATGTGCTTAGACTGGCCGTGGCTCCCTGGCCCTCTCCTGCTCCCGAGCCCACCGCTGGTTGCGGTGCAGTGTGAGGGTGATGCCTGCAGGCAGCAGGGACCAGATTGGAGCTGAGCATCACTGGCTGGAGCCAGCTGAGCCAGCTTTTCCTCAGAGCAAGGTGCCTGTGACAGGTCAGATGACACAGGAGCATCTCACGGGATTGCCTGCGGTGCCGTAAGCGTGACCGTGCCGGCGGCTGCATGGAAGGGCAGAGCCACCAAGAGGCCTCTGTGGCAAAGCTTCTTGGAGGGCAGGGAGTCGCACAGAAATCACAGCCTCTCTGGAAGGGCTGGGACAGTGTCGGGGTTTATTGCTGTGAACAATTTATCCCAGGAGGCTGGTGCCTTCCCAGCAGAAGCTGCGTGGGAAGAGCGGTGCAGATGAGCGATGTCAGCCGGGCAGCACCGGCCTCGCCACGCTGGAGACATCCCTCCCCGTGGCACACCAGGGATGTTGGGGTCATTTGGCCCCTGGGTGATGCTCCCCTTGCTGGTGAGGAGCCCTCTCCCTGCCTGGGGGGAGTCACCTGTCAGATGTCATCGATCCAGGCTCTGTCTTATCTGGAACTGCCGTGGCCCTGACCAAGTGCAAGGAAGACACTCCACTTAACAAGCACAATTAGGGCGTCGCGGCCGTGACACAGCAGCAGGAGAGGAGCTTAGCCTGGTGATTAATTTCCTCATACCACTGTGTGCCATGCCCGGGCTGCGTGTCTGCCTCTGGTGTGGGACAGCCTGACCCCGGCTCTGCTTTGCTGTAACCCCAATTTGCTGGACGCTCTCAAGTACAGAAGGAGAAACATTTCCTCTAGGGTAGTCTGTGGGAATGCAGTGCCCACTTTTGGAACCAGAGCTGCTGATGTTGTCCCTGGCAGCTGGGAACCAGGGTGGGCGTGAGCTTGGGTCAGGAAAGGGTGGTACGGCGCCGTCCGGTGATGAGAGCTGCAGTGGGACGTGGAGCAGAGTGATGGCTGCCTCAGGCACGACTGGGCACGTGTAGGCACTGCTGGTTGGGATGAGTCCACTCAGTACAGAACCCGTTTGCTGCCAGGGCCGTGGCCATTTTCCTTCTGGGCAAGCTGGGGCTTCTCCAGCTCCTTCCCGGCCGTGGTCCCCTGGTGCTGCTGGCCTGGCTCTCTGCAGGCAGCACCCAGCACCGGGGCCCCCGCTGCTGGCAAGCGCCAGAGATTTTATTGGCTGTTTGCTAACGGAGTTGGAAATTAACATGATTATTTTGCATAGTAATTGGCAGCCTGTGTGGTGAGGAAATCAAAATGCAGAGGAGCTGGAAGTGAAGAGGTTTAGCGAAGCGGAGCGTTGGGGAAGTGAAATGGGGTGATAAAATGCCTTGAGACGGTGGTCTGCAGCCGGGGTCCCCATGGCACGTGTGACACATGTGGCAGGAGCTGCCAGCACTGTTCAGGGTGCTGGGGCCACCCGCCCGTTGCTGATGGCAGGTGCCCAGAGCGCCGTTTGGTTTCTGCCCCAGACAATGGCGGGCAGAAACTCTCCCTCCCACGGCGCCATACGGGAGGGCTTCTGTCACCGAGCCACCGCGGGGAGAGGAATTCAGATGTGACAAGGCAGGATCCTCTGAACCCCAGCCAAATACCCACCTAATAATAGTCTCTCCCTCCAGAAGGGCGGCTGGTCCAGCCTCGGCTCCACACGCTCCCAGCACCCCTGTTCCTCCTCCTGGCTCCTGCAGACCTGTTGCTCATCACCAGGTGTGGAGACGGATGTGTGCAGGGCCTTGGTGTGACTCAGAGTCACACAGAGAGTGTGACTCTTCTCCTTCAGCCTCAGTCTGCACCCCACCTGCATGAGAGCAGGAGCTCTGGATTTTCTCACGGGCTTCTTCCCCCGTTAATAGCAGGCCCTCTGCTCTGCCCGTGATGTCTGGGTGTAACAGCTTTTGTCAGGTGATAAACCTGGCCCGGTGAAGCCAGACTGTGTGTCAAACTCACTCTAGCAGTGTGGGAACACAGCCCCAGCGGTGTGCATCCTAATGCCAGCCCTGCAGCTGGGGATTAGGCGGCAGAGCCCCGATGTCCTGTCACTCAGGATATGGCAAATCCTGCACGTGTGGCACGGGGGAGCTTCTGCTGGAGCAGCACGGTGGCAGGAGCCTTCCTCCTTGTTTACTTTCCATTGCAGACGGTTACCTTTGGACCAATGAGCTGTGAAGGTTTTCCTGCTGATCACAAGCCCAGCATTAGCATGCAGATGAAAGTGCAAATCGGCGTAGATGAGGCTTCCTGGACAGCAGTGGAAGTCAAGGATTTAATCCAGCCCGATCTTGGGCTCAGTTTAAGCTCCTCAAAACAAGAACACGTAACCTGATGCAAAGATTTCATCTCAATAACCCTCCCTGTCAACAAGCTCCAGGAGCCTTTGTTTTCCTTAGTCATGATGCTCAGGCAGAGATGAAGTGCTCGGCATCAGTCTGAGTGTCCCTGCTGCAGCAGCATCCAGCCCTGGCTCTGCCCTCCAACACACACCAGTCTGAGCCTCCTGCCCACTCCCCCAGACCACTGGGGACCTGGATAGACCCTGTACCAGGGCTGTGGTCGTAAGCAAGTGCTGCTGCCCTTCAGAGACCTCGGGAAGCACCTTCCTCTCTTTTCTGTCTACCTCATGTGGCTCATGGCAAACTGCTATTTCATGTCTCCAGGTCCCTCTCTGGGTACACGCCCAGCTGTCTGTCTGCTGTGGACCAGGATGTTCACTCTGAGCCCTGACTTGGACAAATGAACCGCATCTCTCTGAGCTTTAGTATTTCATCATAAGAAACTAATTGTCATCTCTGTGCCAGGTTCTGGGATTTCTCCTGCCAAATCCTGCCCACTTCCCTTCCGTACAGGGCCCAAAGCTGCAGAAGAAGGAACCAAGCCCCAGATTTTGATCAGAGCTTGTGGTGGCTCAGATCTCCAGCTACAAGTCTCCAAATCCAAAAAGAGCTCCCGGGCTGCAATGTCCATGAGGTGTCCAGCCTGAGGGCACCTGCAGCAGATCCAGCAGTGATGCCAAGTCCGGTGGTTGCGGGGGTCAGCGCTTCTACACTGCCCACCTGAGAGCTGCCACTCACATCCCATGTCATGGCAGAGCCATGGGCAGCAATGGGGCAGAGAGCAGGACCCTCTGCACTGCCCACCCCTCGAACAGCTCCTGTGCCAGGCTGTGTGTGGGAGTGATGCTCCTGTCTCTGTCCCAAGGGAACTGTAGAGAAGACATATGGGGACACCATACAGTAGTGTTCAGAGGTGGCATCTCCCACACAGCACCCTCCAGGCCCGAGTTCAATCAGGCTGGCTGAGAGGGGGAGGCTCAGGCACGGACCAGCCTACTTGATTAGTGAGCACTTAATCAGCCTCTGTGTTAAAGCCCAGTCTCCAGGAGCTGTGCGCGGGAGCTGTGGGGACAGGAAAACTTCTGTAGCAAGAGCAAGCAGGGAGACTGTGCTTCCCAGGCCCCCCTTCCAGAGCTGGAAAGCCTTCACACCAGAAGCACGAGCCAAGAAATAGCTGGCAGCGCCAGGCAGCTGAGCACAGCCCTCACTGCTCCATCCTTGCGCATAAATTACCTCCAGGCTCCCAGCTAAACAAAGGGCCCTGAAATAATTCTGCATTTTAATAAAGTCAGCGTTCGTGCCACTGTCATCCTTATAGAAAGGGAATTTGCATTTCTTTCTGCCAGCTCACTCTGCACAGCCTGCTGGCACTGGAGACCAGCCGCGCTCTCCTGCACCCCCTCCAAGGACTAGGTTACACTTTGTTGCTTAATCACTGTAACAGCAGAAATGCAGGGCAGACCCCCCCAGACTGGAGAGAGCACCAGTGTCTCTAAAGCCCTCCAAAGTCCAAGTTTGTCTGAAAAGCAGCACTCTCCAGAGCACATCTGCTGGTGCCTGTGCATCACCCACAGCCGCTCCCTGCGGCAGGCGCCCGCCCCCTTTACTGGGAGCCCTGGGAGGAAGAGCTGGCACTGGCACTCCTGCTTTGTATTGCTCTAAAATACGGAAAGAAACAAGCAGGAGGTTCTCCCTAGCGGGGGAAAGGAGTCCCCAGGGCTCAGAGCCTGTCACTAGCTGTGCCTCCCACAGAACGTGTGTGCTGAGCAAGTGAGCACCCGGTGGGCACCCAGTGAGTTACACAAGGATGCTCCCCTGCCTGGCACATCTGCAGCCCCAGGGCTGACTGCAGGGCACAGCCTGTGCACCCTCTTCTCTTGTGACCATCCGTGCCCTCCTCACATTTCTTAGCCCTTTGTGCAGAACACATGGGCCATGGTGAGGTTTTCCAGTTTGGAGGCTACTGCTTTTCTTCATGGGAATGACACTGGGGCTACAGCACAAGCGTGTTCTGCCAAGGGCTGGGGGGCTGCAGCAGAGCTTGTGGCACCTGCCTCCTCCTGGAATCACCTTCTCGTTTTGTCATGGTGTGGTGAGGGTCCCCAGCCCACAGGGATTTAGCCCTCCAGTGCTGGGTTGCTACCAGCTGAGCAAAGCTCCAGCTGCCAGAGTGGCAGCGGTGCCCAGAGCATCCCGGCTACCCACGGTGGGCAGGGTGGGTGAGTGGGGCTGGTAATGGCCCCTCCCTGGTCCTGCTCCCGCCCCCCCCTCCCCCCCCATCCCCCCCCCCCCCTCCCCCCCCCCCACCCCGCCCACTCC
>JANHGL010022141.1:0-13915 GCA_024611195.1 Ceyx melanurus
AGAAAGAAAGAAAGAAAGAAAGAAAGAAAGAAAGAAAGAAAGAAAGAAAGAAAGAAAGAAAGAAAGAAAGAAAGAACCAAATACCCAAGAAATGAAACAAAAGGCAGCTGGGAGAGGCTGAGTAGCTCCTGAGCGTTCCCATCCTGAGGCTGCTGCAAACAGCAGCGATTAGGGCTGATAACCAGTAATTACCGCAGGAAAATATTTAAAGAGCCGCTCCATTATCATCCCTAATCTAAAAATTATCCACTTCATGCCTCAGGGCTTTGTGCTTTTAGAGAAAAATCTGCTCCTCCTGCAGCCTCTGACACACAGAGGTTTCAGGGGGAGACACCTCCAGGCTCCCACAAGGTTTGGCTGTAGGGGTCCCTCCTGGCTTCCCAGAACGGGCTCCCAGCCGCTGCTCTATCCAGGGGTCCTGCTGCCTCTGGAGGTGCCAGTCACCTGTTCCTTCACCACCCTCTGTGCCTCTCACCATGAAAAAGTGCAGGGCCGTCCCCCGATGGTCACGGAGACGTTGCTGCCGGCATTGAGGTGGCTGCCTTCAATGGCAATCCAAGTGCCACCAGAGAGAGGACCCCGTGCTGGGACCACACGAGAGAAAGTGGGAGTCTGTCAAAGGAAAAGAGCACCCCGGTGTCAGGAGGCCTGGGGACCAAAGTTTGCATCCCCAAGCAACCCCAAACAGATGAAGGGGAAGCAGATGAGAGGGACCTGGGGGATAGCAGCAGGGCACAATGCTAAACACTGCCAGTGCCTGGAGGATCACAGAGCAGTGACAACCTTGGAGAAATTCAACCAGCATGACCCAGCCTGCGCAGAGCATCCCTGTCTGCCACTTGGGGGAAATTATATCAAATTTTCCAACTTTCCCAGAAAAACACCCAAAACCACCCAGAATCACCTCCCTCCTGCTGCACCAGACCCACCTCTTGGAACAGGGCTTACCACAAAGGTGAAGGTCTTGGAGGACACGGCCCGGTAGTTGGTCGAGCAATCGCGGATACACACTTCCACACGCACTTCATGGACCTTGCTTAAGCTGGCATCTCCGATTTCACACACAATCCTAAAGAACGCAGGGCACTGAGACACTCCCTGTGCCATGGTGGGAATGAACCAGCTTTGGGAAGGGACAGATCTGACACCAAGGAATGGTCCCAACAACTTCACGAGAAACCAAGGTGGTGGCTTTTGGCACTGTCAGCCCTGGGAGGGGCTTTTCCAAAGCCTTTGGGCTCCTCCCAGAGAAAACACAAATAGCAGGTATTTTTCTCCCACATCAGCCCAGTGAGCTCCACCATGGGCAGCATTTGAACATTGTGGATGTTAAAATACTACTGCATGGAATTTTCCTTCCCATGGGATCACAAAGATTCCCACCAGCTGTGACCTTGGTGGCAGCTGTTTGTAAAACAGTAGAAAGATGTTTTACTATGGGTGCTGTGGCACCCCAGCCAATCACACCAGGGGGTGGCTGGCCTTTTGTCCAATTGCCTGGAAGTTAAAAGGGTACAAAAAGAGCTGTAAATTGATAAATAAAGGCTTCTTGGCATCTTGGTGAAGAAAATTGTCTCTTCTCACTCTTTCTCCTCCGGCAACTAGCAGATAAGCAACAGAACATTGGCACCCCTGTCCCAGACCTGCTGAGGTGATCTGGAGCATGCCCACCCCTGGCCAGGCACTTACTGCTCAGCACTGATGTACTCGCTCTCGATGGGCACACACGACACTTTGCCAACTCGAACACCCCCACGAACATCATCAAACTTCAGGCCCAAGTTCTCGCCAGTGATGGTCAGGCGGGTCCCTCCTTGCCTGGGGCCAGTCTCAGGGAATAGCTAGGAGAGAGCATAGGGCATCAAGGAAACAGAGACACAGGGACACCTCTCTCAGACAGGCTGCAGCCCGAGCAGCCGTGGGATGGGCGTTACTCCCTTACAAGCAGCAAGGAGCAGACAGGTAATGATAAATGCCAGCATGTCTGCAAGGAGCCCATAGAATGGGAAAGACCTCCTGAATAACAAATCCCCCCAGGAACAAGCCAGGAGATGCCAGATATGTGCAAGCAGAGGGCTGGGATTTGGACACCCTGCTGCAAATGGAGCCACCTTGCGAGTGACAAGGAAATGGATGGGAAGGAAATGGGGCAGCATCAGTTAAACCAGTGAGGAAGCACATGAATCTGCCTGGCTTTCAGCCATGTCTCCAGGGATTATGTCCCCACATCCAAGATGTCCTCAAAAGAGAAAGCACCTCCACCAGGTCCCTGCACATGGCAGGTAGGGGCAGGGAAAGGGCTTCTCTCTGCCAGCATATCCAGTGCCGAGGCTGGCTGGGAAGGGAGGGAACTCACCCAGCGCCACAACTCATTTACCAGGATGATGCCCAATTAAGTGGTCAGGTGTGGCCTGACAGACTGAGGGATGAAGAGAGGCGTGGGCCCATACTGCTTCCAACCAGGCAATTACAGGCAGCTTTACATCAGTGTTTGCTGGCCCCAGGGCCCAGCACCCACCTGCAGCATTAACTGGAATGAATGGCAGGTCTGCGTGTTCCATCTCAGACCAGGGACAAGGTTGGGACCTCAGTAACACCAAGACAGAGCAAGGGAAAAGGCAGCTGCAGGCAGCAGGCAAGAGAGAGAGCGTGAGCTGGGTCAGTCCAAGTGGAAGGTACACCCTGACCCAGGAAAAGGGACCATTTTGTTGCAGGTGATGCCCTCTGTTTGCGCTCCTGTAGTGCTGGCAGAGATCTCTAGCACTAGGAGGGACCTTCACCAGCACCTGGACAGGCTCATACCACAGCCACGCTCACACAACCAAGCACATGCGAGTGCTTTGAATTCCTGGCAAATCTGGGCAGCTGCAATCCTGGGGCCTGAGACAACTGGAGCTGTCGTCTCCTAATTTTCCTCCACCTCCTCACACATGGCTAACTCCTGGACATCACCCCCAAAAGCAGGGCAAGGTTGACAAGCAGAGTGTGGACAATGCAACAGTCAAGCATTGCCCACATCTCTAACCCTGATGGACTGCATGGAGCCAGGGGCTGTTTCTACACAGCCCTAGTGCAGCCCATTGCCTCTGTGGTTAGCTGTTGTCCTCTGGATTTGCACTGGGCTTGAACAGGAGCAGCCAGTCCCTGCCACGCACAGGCAGCCTGCAGAACGTGTCCTGGGACAGCATAAGAGCTGAAATCAGTTCCTGGGGCACTGGCTCCCAATGAGACAGCCATAACTCACAATTTACAGGGCAACAAAACCCCTCAGGACTGCAGGGAACCACTGTTTGCCTAAACCCAGCTCAGCCCCTGCCCACATTTGGGATTGGAGCTCATTATGGCAGCTGCAACCAGCAGCAGGTTGGGTCTTCCCCCTAAATCAAGCTCCACTAGGGTGGCTGGCAAGAATCAGCTGTTTGTTTGGTGTTTCTAAATGAGCGTTAAAAGCTGCTCCAGAGCATTTGATTCCTCCACAGCAAAGCTGACAAGGGCCACGCGTTCAGGGAGAAATGAGCCCAGGAATGAAATTAAATCGTTGGCTGCCAAGCACCTGGAGGTCACAGCTAAACAAGGTGTGCGGGAGGGAGCTGATGAGGAGAGGGGGGCTGCTTGAGCTCCCCCTTCCACCCCTCCGCCTCCAAACCTCTGGCCCTGACAAACACCACCGCTTTTCTGCTAATTGGTTTCACAGCGTCCTTTTACATCAACAAGCAAACATCTCCAGTGGGTGCAAGCAATGGGCTTGCCTTAGCTCTGGCAGCTGAAGCAAGGCCACGAGGTGTCAAGGCTGAGGGTTCCCCCTTCCTAGGGGAAAGAGTATTGCTGTGAGGGTCATGGCTACCACTGGGAAGGACCCTGCAGAGTTTTGGAGAGAGCTTATCTCCAGCACCAAGCAATGGGTAAATGATTCTTCACTCCAAAGGTGAAGAATCATGGTCATCTTCCAGACCAGCCACACTACTTATGAAGAAACCTGCACCCTGGTTGGCTGGGCAGGAAGGAGGCTTCAGCTCCTTCTGAAATCACTGTAGGAGACTTTTCTCCCACCAATCCATGCTGCCCTCTCTGCACTATTTCCAAGCCAGTACAGGGTGTGGGAAGCATCAACAACAGGCAGGCTGCCAGAGGAGCGTCACACCCAACATACTGACCACCACCTCCCAGGGCACTAATGCAGAGTGGCACCAAAGTCAAGCCCACCTGCCAACAGATCTGTCTCTTCTGTACATTTAATATGGCAAAATCTCATAATGATTCAGGGAGGGAGAGCTGCTACCAAGGCTGGACACCATCAGCTACTGGGAAGGTGCTATGAGAAAGATGTGTGCGGATGTCCTCAGCCCTGGCCATGCAAGCACAAGAGGACAGAGCACAGCCAACAGTGAGGCCACCCTGGGCATGATCTGGCCATTGTGGGCTCCACTTCCACCATATTCAGGAGTCCAGCTTTGAGTTCAGCTTGAGCATGGTGAGAAGTCACTGGGGACAGGGAGTCCCACAGCCCCACATGCAACAGTAGATCTCCTGGTAGGGATGCAGGCTCTGGGCCTCTCCCCTAGGAGGGAATCCCTTCTCCTGCCAGCCCCAGGCAATGTTCTGCAGGCAGTGCTTCTCACAGGACTCTTTGCAGACAGGGACCTGCCTGGCAGGGGTGCACCCCCTCTCCCCACGTAGCTGCCACACAACATGCTGCAGTATCAGTACCCAATGAGAGGCAGGCAGCTCAGGGAAAAGGCATGACTCTTGTTTCCAGCTTCCATCAGAGAAGACACAGAAACCAAAACAGATCAGAACCTGTGCTAACACTCCAGTAATTAACACTGGTGATGCCTGTCCAGACATGGGTAAATAGAAGGTACCCAGCAGAAATACCCTATTCAACAGTCCCTTCTTGTGCACTTGGAGCCCAGCCTGGACAGGCATACGAACATTAATATACACAATCTTATTAATCAGAGGTAATAAAAGCTGTCAGGGAAGGAGGATGATGATGAACTACTGGCTCTGGTGGCATGACGACATGAGAAGAAACAACCTGGAGCTGCAGCTTCCCCAGTTACATGCAGGAATGGTGGGAATCTCAGAGACAGTCTAGAAAGACCAGTTCATGGGGGTAGCAGAGAGAGGATTTTAGCCTTGGAAATGAAAGTGGTGACACGAGATGCTCTGTCCTAAACATCGAGTAGATTTGACTACTGTGTGGTACCACTGGATAAACCCATTCCCATCCCAGTCTCTTGATACAGGCCATCACCACCCGCCTGTCCCCACATACCTTAATGATCTTAGGGTCAGTGCAGCGGCTGTTGCCACTGCTGGCATGCATCCAGCTGCCCTCAGAGGCCAGGCAGTGCTGTCGTAGCGAGCAGCGTTTCTCCGACACACACCAGCCACACTCAAAGCGTGGGTCAGCCTTGAGGCACAGCCCGCAGCTCTCCCGCAGGGCCGAACACTTGTACAGGTGGGCTGCAATGGCAGAAAGAGCACAGGGGTCAGCACAGCTCCCCCCAAGACCGTGGGCACAGGGTTTTGGGGCGAAGGGCACCGGTCTCATCCCTTCCGGCTGCACACATGCCACCAGCTCCCAGGGAGACAAACCCGATGGGCAGGAGGCACCAGCACCCTGGATTCAATGCTGAGGCAGAGCTCTGGGACATCTCCCAGAGCTTCTTGGAGAAAAGCCTCTTGTTCAGAAATCCATGTGATAGACACAGCCAGAGCATTGCTCCCTCCTGCAAGGCACTGGTGTAAACTGTGGTCAGGGCAGGGGTGGGATGGAGGCTTGCGCGGGGGGGGCACCAGACTGCTTTCCCACCCCTGTCCCATCCCTCACTCACCCTGGATGTTCTGGGGATTGTCAATGACAAAGTTCCCATTCCAGACCACAGACAAGTTGACTGGCAGGTCACTGATGTCATTCCCTTCATAGAAGTACTGCAGGAGGGGACAGAAGGAGGCAAAGCCTGTTAATCAGCGAGAAAAAACACCCTGATGAGGGGCACAGAGAGGTGTATGACCCCTGTTATGTATATGTCTCCCATCAATCCAGAGGAGAGGGATGGGGGCCTGGTTTGGACTTGCTAGATAGAAACAGACAGATCTAACAGCCAATGGTCAAAGCATCAGACACAGCACATGCAAACCTGTAGGAGGTACTGGAGAGAAAAAAAAAAAAAAAAAGATAAACAAACAACATAGAGAATTTCTAAATAGACCCAAAACCCATTAACCCAAAGGTCTGAAGCTGCTGCTGCTGAGGAGAGGAGGAAGCAGATGGTGTCTCCGTGGCACACACATAGTCCTCCCACCAGGCACCCAAGTATCCCTCATGTCCTCCTTGCTCCAGGGACAGTCAGACAGATGTTTGGAATCACTCTCGCCTCTAAGAAGCACAGGTAGGACAGGCTGGGCACATGGCAGAAGTAGGTTCAGTAGAGCCACTCTAAACACCTGGTAGGAGGCTGTTCCCTGGGGTCCCCTCCAGCCCCATAGCCCATAACACAATAACATAACGCTGCAGCCACACAGCCATGGGTGGGACAGAGACAGGCACCAGCCTGGTGACACACCAGCCCTCAGAAAATCTTGGGAAAGAATCCCTCCCCAGCACACACCACATCCACACTACACCCCGGGCTGCCCCACTCCCAGCCCCACATCTCAGCCATCAGCTGTACCCCACTCCAGGACCAGCACCACCCTCCTCATCCCCTGAGCTCCTATGCAGGGAGGTGACACCAGGGGATCCCAGCCCCCCAGCTCCAGGACACCCCAAACCCACACTAGACACTAGCACTCACTGCTGACCTGACATATCCACCTCCCCTACTCCTTCCAGCCTGGCCCTGCCTCCTCCCCACCTAAAAATCCTCCCCTTTGCCTTGACACCCAAGCCCCAGTCCCAGAAGCCCCATCAATATTCCCTGCACAACTCCTGCATGCAGGCAGAGAGGTTTAATCGATACGGAGGCGGGAAGGCAGTCGGAACCATCCCTGACAGCTAATGACCTCCTTCGGCAAGAGATTCCCCGCTCCTCGCCTGAAAAAATGACAGGCGTGTCAGGAGAGATTAAATGAATGATTCATGGGTTGCTGGAGTTTGTTAGGGAGCGGTGGACACACTGGCAGTGGCTCACCCAGCTGCAGGCTGGCTGCAGGCCTGTCACCACCTCCAACCAGCCTGAGCATCACCTTTTGCAACCCTGGTTCTGTACCTGAAGGAGGTGGCCCCAGCATCTCTTCCAGCACTGCCCAAAACTTCTGCCCCACAGAGCAAATTTGGTCCCTATCAGCATCAGGGACCACTCCAGTGGGACTGCTCTGCTTGACAAGCTCCACAGGAGACAGGGATGTAGCCCATGAAGGAAGCCAGCGTGCCCAGGTGACTGTAGGAAGCAAGAGATGCTTGGGTCCTTCTTGTTTCATCATCAGAGTTGGTCCTTTCTGTGTTGAGTCTCTCCCAACCAGGCAGCATCACCAGCCTGTCCAGCAACGGACATGACAACAAAATGAGGCACATGCCCAGTGTGAGACCTGGCTAAGGCAATACACACCTCCTTCAATTCTACAAGGTACAAATGAGAGACCAACCCCATGTTGAGAGTCCACTGCACTCAAACACAGGGTACAGGATCCCACAACACACCCCATATTCAAGGGAGGAAGGCTGCTGCTGATCAGCAGCTCTAAGGCATATCACATCCAACTGCAAACTCAACACTTTTTTGAGTGCCCAACAGCTACACCACCATCTCCCCTCTACAGGAAGAGCCCCATCACCTCCCATCATACAGCCTCTCACAGGGCACCTCTTGGTGTTTGCTCAGAGGACCTTCAGCTTCAACTACAACCAGAGCCTTTCAGCAACATCTCCAATACCAAGCTTGGGTAGATGGAGCCAGAACTGGATCAGATCTGTTCGCCTTTCTCTGTCCTACACCCACACGAGGACATCCCCAACAGACTTGCATCAGGGAGCAGAGACCATCCCCTGGCAGGAGGGAGCATGTGCTGAGGAGGGCGGTGGCAGCGCCAGAGCAGAATTTAGCTGTGACGAGCCACGTGGCAGCGTAAGTGAAATTGGCATTTTCAATTTGTACTCTGACATGTCTCATTTGGGGCCCTGGCATCTCGGGAAGGCATCCAGCCTGCAGCTGTCCAAAACACTTATTTGCATCTCTCTGCCCTGGCTGCTTTTGGAAATTAGTTCTTCTGGGAGGTGGGTTAGAAGAAGAAGAATAGGAGGAGAGGGAGGGAGAGCATTAACTCTTCAGGCACCAGTCCTGAGACAGCAACAGGGTCACTGCACAAGATACGTTGTCCCCCTGGGAAAGGACACTGTGCTGAGGATGCTGAGTTTGCTGCAGTGTGGAGCTGGAGTGGACAGTGGGGAGTGGCCGGGAGCATAGGATTGTGCAGAGGAAAGCAACAGGAGCAGGAGCCACTGGCCCAGCTTTTGTTCATAGCGTGGGATCAACAAGGCAATGTAGTTATCAGTGAAAAACATGTCCTCGGTGCTTGCATGTCTGTCAGAAGCTTCTCACCTGCCCTACAGAGATGGGCAGCAGGTCCATGGCTTGGATGCTGTTACTGGTCCCTGTAGCCTGCTGGAGTGGCAATCATGGATCGACTGCATGCAGGCAGCCAAGAGGCTCACAGTTCAGCCTCCTGGGTTGCCTAGATCCATCATATCCCTCTCTAATTCCCAAAGCACCTCTTATTTTGAAGAATGTTTTCAAAAGGCCTCCTCACAGCTGCTTTGGCCAGTGTGGGCAGGAAGGTGCCCTCTCCACCCACAGGCACAGAAGGGGATACAGCAGCATCCAGGTCACAGCAGCTGAGCAAAGCAGTGGCTGCTTTCCAGCCTTGAAGGCCCCACAACCAGGGGTGATCAGGCAGGATGGGTGCTTACCAATCTGTCCATCCCACGGGATCCAGACAAGAACACACAAACAGCCAGCAGGTCCTATCACACTGGCTCCTCCCTGCTTCTAGTTAACACAGTGGTAAACAGACATTAAACACTTAACTGTTATTAACTTCCCAGTTAATCAATTGCTGTGGCTGGTGGTGATCTCTGATGAGCCACAGTGGGGAGGCCTGGGTAGCTGTGAACTGGGGGATGCACCTACCCAGGCAGCCCTGCTATCAGACCACTTTTCACTCTACAAAGGTGCCCAGGACCCCCAGATGTGTTGAAGGACAATGTGGCACAGCAGCTGCCACAAGGCTGTGTTAAGGACATTTGCCCTGGGAGCAAAAAAGCAACAGAAACAGCCCTGAGAACAAACCAACAGTGCCCAAAAGAGAAACATTCTCACGCAGCACAGTCCACAGACGGGTATGGGAGAAAAGATAGTCATTGAGTGAGTCAGCAACTGAGATGGGAGTTGCTTAGTTCCTTACCTAACCAGCTCCTTACCTGACCAGCCTTTCTATACCTCTCTGGAAGAATCTACAAGGCAAGCATGGAAGGGTTGATGAAGAATGTATCAGTTCCACCAACTTGGATAAGGCTATTCCCAGTGAGGTTTCCTTCTGCATGGATGTGGTTCGGACAAGGACTCCTTGCCAAGCCTTTCTCAAGGCTCTTCCCTGAAAAACTTAATCTCAGGCATCTTCCCAAGTAACAGTTGGCAATCTCATGTGATTCTCAATTCTCACACTCATCCCATCCCCAGGTGAGGTATGGCCTTCAGCCCAGCATGCTGCAATGGCTGTGGGTGCAACCTTCCATGAAGGTCTCTCATTTGAGTCTACTAAGTCCACTGCTCACTCACCAGCTAGTAGCAATGGGCATTGAGGGACACCCAGATCCCCCTGGATCTCCCTGGGGTGAGGAATTCAACAGTTGGAGAAGGTGCCTCCAGGGAGCTACACTCCCAAAGGACAGAGCCACAGCCAGAAAGTGGTCACCCCAAATCTGGGGCAGATCACATCAAGATGTTCTTTGGGATGCTCCTGCAAGCACCATGCCAATTAGCCAAGGCACTAGACCTTCCCACTTCAGAGGAGGTTGGAAAGCCCCACAATCATTGCAACACTTCTGAGGGGGCATGCCAGTCCTGAGGAAGGCAGCAGAGAGGCTGCTCCTCTGCCCTCTGTGAGCAAAGCCACACACCCCGATTTCCCTTGCAATCCCCACTCCCTCCCACACGCACCATCCCCCCTGGGCTGCATTTCTGGAGGAATGCTTGGGCTGCAGCTGTGTCCTATTTTTCTGTAGTTGATGACCTCAACTCCTTCCCTGCACTACGGGGACAGCAGTAATGTACATCGCGTCTCGCCAGGGCTCAACTGCAATTCATCATTATTTTATCTGCTGGAAGTTAATTGGATCCTATCAAACTCTCCTGATACTCCCTTTTCACTTTAAACACTGCTGCAGGAAAGATAAATGTAGGCACTGCGAGGACGGAGAGCATGGCTTTGTTAGGAAACGGTGATGGGGTTGTGGGCTCCAATCCCATTTCCCTCTCCATGGCTGGTTAATTAGAGATACATATACTGGAGGTGTGTGGTGCTCAGAATGGGGCATGTGTATATGATTTATGTTCCTCTATAAATATGCCCCAGGCCTAGTAAAATACCATCATCCACATAACAGCACAACTTGACGGGAATGCTTGGCCTCTGATTCTGGGTCTCCTTTTGCTCTTTTCACATAAATCTCAGCCTTCCCTACCCCATCACACACAAGATTCTTTGCCTGGATTCCTCCTGCCCAAAATGTGTTAGGGTGTGAGAACCCAAGACCCTAGGGGTATGTCACAGCCAGGCTTCACCACTATAAAAAAATACCCAGAAGACATAAATCTACCAGATCTTGCTGGCCTTCTCAGTATCTATGCTGGGGCTGGGCAGCCCAGCCTCAGCAGACACACTGGGTAACTCATGTGTCGACCCCAGGAGCTCAGCTTGCTCAGCACCCACATCACTTTGCCATGGGAATGAGTCATTCCTGGGTGAACAGCCCGACTTAAGCCAGAGAGAAAAGACCTCTGGAACCACAGTCAACATAAGTGGGTAGGGTGGGCTGTCCATGCCAGTGGGACCAGCAAAGAAGTAGCCAAGAGGGAGCCAGGGACGTGACACAGCTGCGTCTTGCCACGTGGGGCTTTGGATAAAAGGAAAGGGAAATAATTGAAGCGTGAGGCTTAATTTAAAGTGCTGAGACAACAAACTCAAATGCTCACAGAATGGAGATGAGGGGTTCTTACTATTTTTACATTTAAAGGAAAAGAGCAGCTCTGGGGCTATTTCACTGTTAAGGATAAACATTACAGAGAGAAAAAGCCAAGCCCCTGGCAGCAATAAACACCTGTAGCCATCTGCAAGAAGCAAGCCTGGAAATGTCCACCTCCAGAATATTAAAAGTAACCAATTAACAGAAAAAAATAGTTCCCTGGCAAATAATTTATTTTTCTTAGTTAGGCTTGTTTTTCCTTTTTGCTTCTTTACAATTCACCTTGAAAACTTTACAGGTTGCTTTCCTTTTGAAGAGCAGAAAGCAACCAAATTGAGGAGGCTGAAAAAGGTGGGTTTTTTCTAATTGTTTTTTGCCCTGGGATAGGCAGGGAGCATCAAGATGTATTGGGTGTCTCCGATGATGTTTATAGTCGACACTCAAACCTTAATGAATGGACTGCTGAATTTTTAACCACTATGTCCTTTCTTCAAAGTGCTAACAAGTCATTGGAGTTTGACAAGCAATAAAACTGAACAAAAGACAAAGAGTTTTAAGTAGGCTTGACTTATTTTCCCTTCCATTTACCAGTGATTCAGGAAAGCATCCCTAATTCCACTGAGTAATTAACCTCTTGTTTAGAACCCATAGAACTCCTGGAAACAGTGTGCTTAAATGACTTCCTGAGGAGAGGACATACATTCCTCACTTGCTGGCTGGAAGATTTTAATCCTCTCCCTATTTCTCCACTCCCCAGGTCCTCCACACCAGACAAGATCCAAAATCCTAACCCAAAGGAAGAATTGCAATGGAAGAACCCAGCAGGTCATGAGTGGGTGATTGCACAGGAGCCCAAATTGCTATCAACCATCCATATGGACTGCAAAAAAAGACAGAGAGGAGACAACCACAGAAGTGAGAATCTGAATGCCTCACACCATAAAGCAGCCTGGCTAAATGCCCCCAAATGTTAAAGCAGGCAAGCAGACCCTGAAAGCAAGACAGCTTCTTTCAAGCCAAGATTCTCTTCTTCCATCTGTGAATCCACCCTGCACCTGAAAGCCCCATCTCCTGCATGAGACCCCATCCCCACAGAGCTCCTGCTGCCTGATCCTGTGCCCACACAACCCACAATGCCTCCCACACACTCTCCGGACAGTGAGCCTTATTTTCAGGGCATCCCTGGCAATTTTCAGGTCAAACATCCACCTCCGTCAACCCAAGAGAAGGTGTCAGTCACCTCAGCTCTGCATAGAA
The DNA here is from genome assembly GCA_024611195.1 of Ceyx melanurus. NCBI lineage: Eukaryota > Metazoa > Chordata > Aves > Coraciiformes > Alcedinidae > Ceyx > Ceyx melanurus. Next base: position 12,446 of record JANHGL010022141.1, read on the forward strand.
ACCACTCTGGGCAGGCAGGCACACATCAAGCTGTTCTATCCCTTTAGAAGAGGGCAGAGGCCATGCAGCTCATTACACCAGTGCTGGCAGCCACAGCACCCCTTGGGAAACAAGGGTGGTGGGTTTAGCTTCTGCCTTGCAAATTTAAACTTACTGGGGAGAAACGAGCCCAAATGATTCAGGCTCCCCATCCAAGCCACACCTCAGTTAGATAAAGGCTCTGCTCTGGTGCAGGCAACTCTCCCCCAACACCCCATAGGAGCCATCAGGCTGCTGCTGCCAGCTCCAAGCAGCCACAGTGTTCCTCTATAGGGAGCACCCTGCAGCACACACCATCCCAAACCACTTTGAAATGAACTAAGCCAACCAACCACACACTAAGGAATTAGGCAAGAGGGAGTTACTAGCTCTGCCGGCTGAAAGCTGAAAAAACCTGGCAGGAGGCTGGGCTTGCCAAGGGCCTCTGGCTAGGCAGGGGCTCACAAGATGTCCCTGCAAAGCTGAGGATCACCATATCACCATGAGGAATGGAGGTCTATGAGCCAACACTGTCTCTCCTCAGTATCTTCCTGTGTCCCAGGCAAAGGCAGTTTTGGCTCCTGGGTGCTGATGCAGTTCTGCACCCAGCCAGGATCCCTGAAAGCTGGGCTCTCTCTGGGACAAAGAAGCCACCTTCCTTCCACACTCTGCAACAGGGCAACGCTTCCTCCAGCCCATATCCAGCCACAGGTGCTCTGGCAGCAGCACCAGGCATGGACTGATTGCAGAACAGCCCCTGGATGACCAAGTAGGTAACTGGCCTTCTGCTGGGACAAGAGTGGCTCAGCTTATGCCTAAGAAACCTCCACATAGCTGTGATGGAGGCAGAGCAAATAAGCATGGCTACCACTAGCAACAAGACCCCAGCATCATGATTCCTCTTCACACACATTATTTATCAGGTTCTCCTCAAAGCACTAACACTGAGCTGTGCAGGTAACAGGTAAGATCCACATGACAAAGCCCTGGAGAAGGTCACTATCAACAGCAGGGACTAGCATACAAGCCAGCTTCACTAGGCAGCTGCTTTTCTTCCCCGATTGCAGCAGCAAGACAACAAGCCATTGCTTAAGCTGCCTCGCTAACAGCTTCTTGCAGCACATCTCTGCAGACACCGCTCTGGTCCTGCTGCTCCCTGGAATTTGCACTTTGTACCACTGCCTGTATTCACCTCCAGGTCAAGCACAGACCCACCGACAACATTTCCAGCAGGGACAGGGAGTACTTCTGCTCCTAGCAAGCTGCGAGTCACTGAGAAAGAGCCCAGACAGCACTGCACCCCCAGCACTGCCACCCAGAGCAGGAGTGACTCAGGATGCTCTTTCTCCCCAAAGGCTCCACAGGGGAGGGAGGGAGGGAGGGAGGGAGGGAGCGTCGAAAGTCCCATCCAAAAGCCACTCCGGCCACCCAAGGAGGACCGGCGCAGAGCTC
>JANHGL010022142.1:0-19175 GCA_024611195.1 Ceyx melanurus
AAATCTTAACCTTTGAAAATATATATATATCATTTGAATATATACTTATCAGGGTACTGTGGCTTTTTTTCAACAGTTTCAAAAATAATGTGTACATGGTACAGGGTAATTTAAAAAATATATTTATTTTTTCCCAGAGGATATTCTGTGAAAGCAAATTTCTGCAGGGGAACTAGAGGAAAGGCCACAGCGAACACTTTACATATGTCAGTTCTTGTTCCAACCTTTTGCTGGAGCACAGCAATTTCTACCTGGCTTTCATATCATACTCAACAGCAGGAAATTCAGTGTGGGTTGTAAAATCTGCTTAAGAGCCTGTGTAATTTACCTCATGTTGATTACCCTGTGAGGAACAGCTAATGGTACATGAGCTAATTAATCTATAGCTTCCTTGCCTGTCTGTGCTAATATAGTTGTAGTGGCTGTATCTTTGAAAATCTTGGAATACAATTTTTTCAATCATTACCAGTGACATTATGTACCTGGCAGAAACAGGTATTTAAATGACAGGCTGAGTTCTGATTTGATCCAGAGTCTAAAGACATCTGGAACAGGAAAACTTCCTCAGAGAAAATTACAGTAGTGCAAAGTAGCCACTGCTCTCACCCTGAAAAGACACAGAAGCCAGACAAGGCAGATTTCAGTATGAGTCCCCAAAATAAAGAGTGTGGAGCCTGGCTTTCAGAGACTGTGTGCCATTTTACATGAACACAGAACAGGTGGCACAGCTTTTCCTTTTAATTCTGAAGAATCCATCGTTGCACTAAAATAGTCACTTCTCAAGCCCAGCTGAAAATGCCCCTTGGGATTTTCAGTGTATAGGTAGTTACACTGAAAATCAATTCTTTTGACATTCAGAGCTTTCTTTTGGTGAGGTTTATTTGCTCTACTAACCATTTCAAGTCTGTGTGACACCTTCTTACTCACCATAACTACAGTGCTTAGTATCTAGCTCATAAGCATTATTTGATTTCAGTACCCTGTACATTGTGTCACCTTTTAAATTAATATAAAATTGCTTCAGCACTCTCCTTGTTTGTGTTGGTGCTAAACCTCTGTTGCAGAAACATGAGTGGTGATGGAGAGTGTAGGGCATTAGGGATTTAGGGTGCATGATCCCCATCTCCTCTGCTGAAGTCCCTCCCTCCCCTGCAGCTGAGCCATTCTCTGTGAGCCATCAGGTACATACCAAAGGCACTTCCTTCAGCAGTGCTGATGACAGAGGTAACACAGCTCAGCTCACAGGTCCCTTTCTGCTGGGAAACAGTAGCTAAAAAGCAAAAATAAAGAAGCAAAATGATGGTTCTGAGAGAGCTCATTGAATAAGAGATGTTGTTGAATATCACAAGACAAAATGTGGCTTACACACAATGGCTGCAACTTTCCCCATTACTTTCTGTTAGGGCCCAAATAAAACTTCAGTTAAATATTTGCCACCAAATATGGTTTTTTTGAGGTTTTGGTTTTTAAGAAGCAGCTTCCAACTGGTGATTTTTTTTCAGTGTTTTTAAAGAAAATAAATAAGAACAAAAAATACTTATAGACACTTTTGATTCCTGAAAAAAAAAATTATAGATATAAAATCTGATCTTTTACATGCTAAAATAATAAATATATTATTAAATAGAAGCTTATTTAAATTATTTTTTAAAAACAGATGAAATATTGAAAAGTCTCTTGGAATAAATAAGATTTTTATTTATTCCTCCACAGAAAAATCTGTTGTTCCATGGAACCATGCTCCACTTCAAACCCTAATGTTCATTTCAACTGTAGATTTTCAAGGCTTCTTGCCTGTAACAGTAAAAATATGGTTAGTTTTTCTAGAGTCAATGCTAAATTGCTACAGTGCTCTGAAATTGGTCAGTCTTAGATGCTAAGAAATAATGCATCAAACAGCAGCTATCTTGAGACACCCTGGACAGACTGTTTTCATTCAAGTGGAGTAACATCAGCAAGAGAAAAAAATCAAGCACCTCTTTGTGAAGATGTCTTATACAGTAATTGAAATACTTAACCTTTTTTTTTTTTCTTGCCAAAATGATCCAATATTTACAAGTAACAGGTCAGTATCCATAAAACAATAAACTATTTTAACATTTCTCTAGTTAGTTTTCAAATGCCTTCCTGTGATCTTCTTCTCTATTGTACTCACTACCCTACTTTTTAGCTGAAGCCTCTTTAAGATGGGGAAGTTACATCAGCAATTTCACCTCCACTGAAATCACCTCATTCTGCCCTGATTTATACCCCATGAATTCCTATTACCCCCAGGGGGGTTCTGCAGAGTGTAAGGCTGGGCAGAGTTTGATCCAGAATGTTAAATACTGGAGCATCAAAGTTATAGGTTTATTGCAATTATTATTGGTCCCCATTGGTTATTTACTTATGCTGTATCCCAGCTACAGTTAAATTCTATGCTACAAGGTACGTGGGGAGAAATAAGAGCACAAATAGCAAGTGAATGGATTGATATGGAATGAGGGCTTAACCTGTTTTTATGCTCCAGAACACTGGCAGAATTGGAAAGATTTTCAAAGGCTTCCCACAGAGTGACCTGAGAGTTGAGCTTCTGAATTGTCCTTAAAGCTGCTCTGTAAACTGAGGCAGCTCAGCTGCTGGTGCATAAGGGGCTCAACATTCTTGATCTCAAAGGTTGGGGTGAGCACTGGGACCTCCACAGCTCTCCTTGCTGTACCTCACTCCCTGATGAAGCTCTTTGGAGGGACAGGCACTTCCTTGGTCACTTGGGCATCTTCACCAAATCAATATTAACAGTTCTGATTCCTTCAGCACCCTTGGTAAAGTGTTTCTGAGGTCTAAGGAGCAAACATTGGCCACATGTCTGTTAACTGAGTCAGGAGAAGGGCTCCATCCTAAATTACAAGCATTTTGACTTAAGATTTTCTATTTCTAATCACAAATTTAATAATCTGGTATTACATATAACTCACCTTTCATTAGGATTCCCTGAGTCATGTTCCAGAAGTTAAAATTTAAAAATTTAAATAATGCCAAATGATGTACTATTTCCACCCAAAGTAAGTTTTTGTAGTGTATGAGCCCAATATCACTACAACTACTACAGGAATTTTCCATCACATGACTGAAAGATGATCACAACACATACATAGGTCACTTCTGAACGTGGATGCCTAACTAAACATCTAAAATCAAATATCCATCATGTCAAAGACAATCTGATGGCCTAAAATAAAACAGATGAACCAAAAAACAGCCCCCCCCCCCTTAACAGTAAGAATATCAGTCTCCCTAAATCCCAGGGGATTTTGCATTTCAAGCTTTATAGAGCTTTCCCTCAGCAGTATTTGGGCTGATTGAGATGATCTAACAAAGATGGTCTAACCCTGAGACAAGTATCAAAGACACAGAATGTACCTCAAAGGGATTAATACAATAGTATAACATGGGTCACACTTTCTGCTGAATTACTTCAGAGATTATCACCATTATAGGAAATCAATCCATGTGCAAATAAAACTTCAAATTTACAATTTACTGACTGAGGGGTCAGACAAACATGTACCAAAAAGAATGATGGTTTTAAATTTACACCATCTGCTGGCTTATGCTGTGGATGAAAAAACAACCCACAGTCCTTTATAGGCAGCTATGTATTTTACATCAAATGGGTGCCTAGAGTGTTCCCTTCTAGACCTTCTGCTTGGACATGGGGCCTTCAGAATGATAATAATTGTGTATGATGTTTATTTTCCTTTGTATAAAGCCTTCATTTTTGAAATAAAATAATTGAAGTTAAGAAGTACTCCAAATTGCCTTCTTATAATTTTCTTTCTCTATGAAAAAAATCTGCATTTTCAGCAGTTAAAAAAATTAAATAAATTAATTTTACAGTCAGTGCTGTAGCAATGAGGGTTTGGGGAAGGAAATTTCTAATTAAGTGTGAGAAAGTCCCAGTTATGCCACTTTATGTAGAGCTTCCCAGCTTGGCCCACACTATCTTAAATTTGTGATTACCAAAAATTAACTTCCTAATTTAGCAGCCAGATTTGTTTGTCGTAATAAATGGCAGACAGAATGACAGAAAAAATGTTTGTCCTAATAGTTATTACCAACCACCTTCTCAAGACTCTTTTACTGGTCACCAACAAAACAGTCTTCTTTTTTATTGCACTCACTAATCAGGATCTACTCTGCCTCCCAACAGCCTGCTGCCATTGGAACAAGTTACAGGAAAATTATAACTCTTCCTAAGCATTTCCACAGAAACAAATTTCATGTGTGTGTGGGTGGACGGTAGGAGGAGAATAACCTTGGGAAAACCACAATTATAAACAGCTGCAGCATGCATTAAATGTAATTATGATTGATTCCTATAAATAATTCTTTGTGTAAATTTCCACTTAAGCTGGATTTGCTGTTCGGGTGCAATGGACGTTTCTGCATTAAGTGATTATGTCTTTTTATTATTATTAAAAATACAGATTCTTTTCACTTGGGAGAGGAGATGGGGAAAGAAGACATTGCACCAGCACAAACTGCTGAAAATCAGACTCTCACAATTAATGGTTTAACAGCCTGGACGTGAAGAAGTGCTTTGTGCCTGAACTACAAAGAAGGATTAAAATGAAAAAGAGCACATCATCCAAAGTTATTGTCAGCAAAACCTCATAATACTATTTCAACAAGATAATAAACATACCGTGATAGATAGCATCTGATCAACCACTATGGAACAGCTGACTATATTAATAGAACTTGACATTTGTTCTCTTTAATGGAGAAGGTGCTGAGCACCTAGGTTTCTGCTATGCTAATTGCTTGGTCATTTGAAAAAGAAATCAATACAATACAGCCCTCACAGGAGAAAATCTTGACTGATTCCTTACACTTCCTATAGCAAAAACACCATTACATCATGATCATTAATTCATTTGACTAATTCAAGACTTCAGATTTCATTCATTCTCATATAAGGTTTTACAACTGTATTACATGGACATACAGCAGTGGTAATGACAGGAAAGATCATATAAAATGACTGGGAGAAGGAAGAAGGTGTCCTTTGGAAGCTTTATGCATCACATTCCTGATCCCACTGAAATTAATTACAGCTAGCCATTTATTTCAGGGAGATAAGACAAGGGCTGTGTAGAGGCCTTGATACATCTATGTGTTCTCAGTTCTCATTGTATGTGTGGGAGCTGCTCAGGGTTTTATAAAAAAAAATCTGAAAGCAACCATATTACTACAGCTGTCACACTGATGTGCTGCAGCTGACCCTCCACCAAAACAGGAGAGTCCAGCCTCATCAGTCAGATATTTACTCAAGCTTTTCATCTCATCTACAACCACTTCTCTTTTAAAGATGGAAAACCAATGGCACATGCTAAAAATTAAACAACTGCTTCATTAATGTGATGATCCCAGGCTATGTTCTACTCCATGTACCATCTCAGCAGTGTGGGTTTTAATTCTGACTTTCCCACTGGGATATGTCCTTAAGTTTTGGAAGGGAACACACAGATACTGCAAAGCATATCAACATTTCAAGAGAAAAATGGAAATATAGGAAACTGCTTTTCTCATAGATAGCTCTAAAGGTTTTTATGTTCTAATCTTTTTCACTTCCTTGACATCTTCCATCATGATTTTTTTTCCCTCTACATCTGCAGAACACTTTATTAGCTAACCAAGCATTCTCTGTATGCATCAGGAATGGGGTAACCATGCTAGAAGTTAGTATCTTCCAGCTTGAAAATGTCACTCAGGTAGTTCATCCAAATTCACTCAGTTAGTGTCAAAGGCAGAACTGAATTCAGAGCTGTGCTCTGTCTCTGCTTCAACATGGAGCAACATTTCCTTAAAAAACAGCTTGCCTAAAGTGCCTCTTCAAAGCAGGGTTGGAAAACTGCAGTTTTCTGAGTGTTAGAGCTATGGATTATTTTTTTCCATTTCCACCTCCTCTGCTTCATGGTTGTGCAATTAGCTTAATTTAAAACAAAGCCTTTCTTTCTTTCTTTCCCCATGTAATTTTGGTGGAACTACAAATGAGACAGTTTGCACCTGACAAGAGTTAGGTTATTTTTACAGACTTCTGTTGGAACTGCTGGTGGTTCAGAAGCTTTAAGCTCAGCATGTAAGTAAAAAAGCATTATTTACTCCAAAGTTAAAGTAAATTAACATGAAAAGCTCTGCTGCTGTTCAAGTTGCATTTAGTAGAGCACACACAGAAAAGCTGTTAAAAATCCACAGAATACCAATAATTTGTTTGCATGCTTTTCAAACCAAAAAATGTAGCTAACACATGTTTAACCCCCTCAGGGTAATTTTTTTTAAGCCATGCCTCTAAAACTGCATCACAATATTTTGTGAACACAGTTTTGCCCATCTGCCCTCCATTTAGGTATAGAAATCAGGTGCAATACAACAGATAGAGACTCAGAAGCTCTATTTATCCTTTTGACCATAAAAACATTCCTTTATTATTCTTTTCCCTTATGACTGGATTGAAAGAGCTTTTTTTAAAAGCCTCCATCACCCTTTAAAAATAAATATGCAAAAAAAACCCCCAAAAAACCAACCACCAATCAACAGGGGCTGTATGTTTTCTGCAAAAAACATCCTTACATCAATCAAACAAATATACATTAGCAAGAAGGAAACACATTAAGACTCATTTTCCTCCTTCCTGTGCCAGGTTGCTGCTTTTGTACTATATATCAGAATGAAAGTAATTCACCTCTCAAAACAAAATATTAAAGAACAAAATATGACTGTGATGCACTCCTGCAGAATACAGTGAAATTTCCATAAAATGTCTGCAGGGTTTTGCACATTAAAATTTCTCTTACTAAAAATGTTTATGGAAATAGGTCATTATGCACATTACTAATAGAGAGCAATTTGTTGCTTTTAAAGGAGCTTTTATACTAATAGTTGTGAATAAACACATTTATCAGACATCCTAAATATAAACAATGTATATTATGGCAAGCACAGTATTCCTCACATACACAGTAGGCATGGGTTGAAGAAGTTGCTCATTTGGGGCCCAGTTCTGCTGACATGCAGCCCAGAGTACATTTCTGACTGGTTTTATTATATCAATAGGAAATGAATGTTTTTTTCAGCTCTGGAAAAAATGGGCTGATGGATGGTACCACTGAATGCAATGCCTCGAGACCTACCTGCTTCCACACAGCTTGGCCAGAGCCAATAAGGATGCCCCCGTGGTTAGTGTGAGAGCAAGGGTAAGGATGTCCAAGCAGATGTCTCCTCTGTAGCCAGAGCTGCAAGGTCCAGTCCAGCAAGTGAAGCTCATGAAAGGCACCCTCAGCCTGTGGCAAGCAGCCGTGTTCAGTGCAAAGACAATTTTCACACCATTGGTAGCGAACTGTGCTGGTATGGTATCAGAAATGGATTTGAAACATACATAACCCATTATTAGTCCTTAGAAACATTTAAAGAATGATAACTACTCTTATTTTACTTGACTTCTGAGGAACAAAAAAAAATACACCAGGTAATTGCATTGTGTAGGTTATGATAGTATGGGAAGCAACAAGATAGTAGCTTAAAACTGCCAGACTCACTAAGGAACGTCTTAAAATATATTTTCAGAGTAGCCAGAATAAATTATCTTAAAAATCCTACTTAAACAACAGATTAGATCACCTAGAAAGTGCAAATTAAATGAGCTGTTTTAAGATGTGTTGATTCCTGTGGTCCCTTGCTTGGTTGTCAGTAAAAGTGAAGAAAATGTAAAACATCTATCCAATTATTTCAGTTAATATACAAGCATTAGGCATTCAAATTCCTAATTAAGAGACAACATGCCCTGTCAGGCATCTGCATGGGCTATTGAACATTGCCTAGATTGTTCCATAATTATCTTGGCTTAATAGCTCTAAAAATGTAAGCAATGTGCATCCATTGACGGAATGCACTGCTTATCACATGAGGAGAAACAGCACACAGAACATGTCCTGCTACCATGTATTTGTGCAGCAAGTTTTTAGTGGAACACAGTTTAATTAACAGCGTGCAGCCCAGGCTTAGTAGCTGGCTTCTGTTGGCAAGGAGGAAATCTAACTCATATATCAAAATATATTTCCATGACCAGATTTAAATGTATAAATCTCCATGGCTGGAAGTGCTCCATTTCACCTTCCAACGTCAGTTAGGCACCAAAAAGAAGAGATACCATGTAGAGAAATATATGTTTGTAGTGATTTTAGCATTTTTCAAGCCTCATTTGTCAAAATACACCATTCTCCAGCCCCTCCTCACCAAAATAGAAAAAGAAAATTCAGCATCCTCTAGGGCCGTCATGTTGTCAAGGAAACAGATTTTTGCCATCTTCTATGATTTGCATTGTCAGTAAATTTGCTGCAATTTCCCTCTTTTCAAGACTGATGCCCATGTTCAAGAGCTTACCAACATTGACTTGAAGTCTGCAGCCATGGCACCAAGATGTCTGTTCTTTCCTACTCTCTGGCAAGGCTGGGCAAATGGTGGATGCCCATCTTCTGAGGACAAGTCTGCAAGGAGAACAAAAATGAACTATTTCAGCTATCTAAAATGGATTTCTTCTGCTCTTTAACCAATGTGAAAGTCATATAAAGTGTTTTAAGGCCTTTGTGTCTCCTTCTGTCTCCTTCTCCTTTTTCTCTTTGCAAAATCAAAGAAAGGCCATTTCTAAAAGACAATGGAAATGTGAAGAAATGTGTAGAATAGCTGAAAATCTGTGAATAAAATGTAATTTTTCAGCTATGTTTTTCTTTTTCCTAATTGTAATTTAAAATTTAACTATCTCTGGTCAACTTTCCTGCTAAGACACCTGCACATGCATATTGTATGGGATGCAGCTTTTTCGAGCTGGTTTGTTTCCACCAGACTCCAAACTGAAACACGTACATTTGGCAGCCTCAGAATGTTTCAGGCAACAAGAGTGAGAGATCCAACCCTCAACATTTCTCTTGAGACTACCAGGAAGAGCTGAAGTACTTCTCTGGTCTCCCTGCAGATTGGCATCATATAAATAATTAACATGAATAAATACAACTTTTTACCTGGGATACAACCAGCAGAGTTGAGTTGATTCAACTTGTTTTAGATAAGATTTTTTTTTTTTCAGCTCATGGAAGGTGTAATTGTTATAGAAACAAATTGTGAACTTCAATCTCTTTAAAGTAAGGAGATTTATCATAAAACCTCATGCATATTTAGCTAACACTTGGTGTGATAAATTTTTCCTTCTTCGTTCTTTTAAACAGGAACAAGTATGATTTAAAAAAAAATTTGTATATCCACCTGCTCTTTCCTGTCCCTGTCTGCATATAGATAGAATTCTGTAGGATGTCTCAGGATATAGTAGGCACAGCTGTGCATTTACTAGTCTGGAATTTGACACCATAATGGGTGTTACATATGCATGCTTTCTTCTTCACTGAACATATAAACTTTTAATTAATTAAATAGGAAAGCAGTTATTTGTCTGCAGGTGCCAAAGGAATGTCTAGTCCAAATGATAGAATTGATAACATAGATTTTGGTTGAACTGTTCTTATCAAAAGATACAGGGTTTTTTTTCAAAATCATCATAATCTATATAATATTATTTAATGTTTTAATGAAATGCAACAATTAATTTCAAACTAATTAAAATTACATATTGAAAGACTATTTTTTAATGTCAAATCCTTTTTCTTTCTTTTTCCCTTCTGATACTAAATTTTAAACTAAAACTCTCTGTTTTGGCTCAAATCAGAAAAAAAAAAGTATTTTTCAACAGAACAAAAATTCTTTTTCCTTATGAAATCATAATAAAATTAAGACACTTAACCTTACAGTTGTTTACAATAATAGGCAATTAGTTCTATGGACAGAGGCAACCTTGCAGATCAAGCTTCATAATGAAACACAGTTTCAAAAGCATTACTCTGAGCTAGGAAGGTTTGTGCATCTCTTGCACTTGAAAATCCCACCCAGCCTGTTTAAATGATTGAAAAGTAAATGGGAATAAATCTATGCATTTTTTTATCCTTCTTTCTGCAAAATACTATTAGTAGGAACACTAAATTTTCCGAACACCTGCATCATAAGGAGACTGGAGGTCTTCTCTAAAATTGGGAGAGTAGTGCAGCACACATTTTGGATGTATATGGTTGGCTGCAGAAGTACCTGAACTCAAAGGCCAAAGGCAGCCAGGGTGCCCAGTCTTTGCTGTTATGTGGAAGACAGGTTCTACAGGTCTCCATACTGCCTTTCCTCTCTAAACACACACATTTAGTTTGGGTTGCTTTTTGCAAGCCAATACAATATTTGCCTTCTTAGTCTTCAACCTCGGAAAATCTCATTTCTTCTGGATTGTTAAAGTATAATTTCTCAAAATCACTCTGAGGAGCCAGCTCCCAAGAGACAGCTGGAAACAGCTGCTTTCTGCAGCTGGAAAATTTGTCAGTGCTAGTCCAGACCTTCATCTAGCAAAGCGATTATGTTCATGAATGGCCATAACTTCCATAGAAAAGTCTGTATTTTAGGTGCCTCACTGCATTGAGTCCTATATTAAATATCACAATTACAGTGCTTTATTGTAGGTAGATATTACAGGTTTGTGTTCTTCAAAGACTTACAATACAACTTATATTGGGTTCCCACCAGTGCCAAGGCTGTTGGCTGTCCCTATGATATGGGACTTAACACATTTGGGTAAGCATTCCTTTCAAAGACATTCTTTCAGGCTTTTTGTCCTTTTTTTTTTCCCCTCTCTGAGAGATTATTTACAAATAAAAAGGCAAGAGATACATATTGTATATGGATAACTTTGAAGTGAAGAACACTGCTTAAATAAGAGTCCACTGAGAGCAGCTAAATTTATTTTTAAAAATGAAGAAATATTTGGAGTAAGCATTAGTTTTCACCCCATTGCTCCCTCAGACAAAATATGTATTGTCAGGCAAAAATAAAGTTTTTGGTTCTTTTTTTTTGGTTATTGTTCCTTTGTTTTATTAGATCATTCAAAGTCTTATTTGCTCAGTAAACTGTCATATAAAGATCCCCTGGGAAGCTGAAAACTTTTCCAAAATGAAGAAGAAGGGAAATAGAAAACAGTTATCAACAGGCAAGGGAACTCATTATGTTTTGTATTAAACACATTTGTAAAACGGGTTCCTTTAAAAAAAGTGTTGACCATGATCCTTTGATTAACATGTTTTTATTACCTTAGCAATCATGATGATATCCATGCAGAGTGCTGCTGCAAAGAGCACCCTGCCAATCTCCCACTCTACCCATAGGCATCTTCATTGTAAGGTGTTTCATAGCTAACCACAGATTTATAAGTGTATATGTAAATATGGATGTACATATATTTTACATTTCTGTAAAAATATATATAAAACAAATAAGGAAAAACATTGAAATGATGCAAAAAGAGCCCAAACCACCTGTTCCTGTAAACCTAATCTCAAATTAAACACCTTTGTTTAAAAACAAAGCTATGTCATTAATAGACTTCCCACTATACAAATACCATGTCAGACCCTGGACATGATAAAATGAGACTATTTCATCCTTATATATTTTTTTACTGTATAACAATCTCATGCAGTTGTAAATCACTGTCATATTTTGTTCAACTAAAAAAATAGTATATCCTTGACTTCTTTTTTGAAATACTTGAAATAAGAAGCTTGATCTTGTGTGTTTAAGTATGGTTATATATTTTTATTTAATAATTTTTTTTTCAACGTTGAAATGTTCTTAGCTGAACAGGCCAAGAAAAAGCTTTTTTTTTTCTCTATAACAATAATCTCAAATTAATCATAGTCTTACTGTCAGTAATTTGAAAACAGCAGAAGAAATGGATGGGCAGCACTTCTGGTGTAAGTTATTTTAGTGACAAACTTCTGTTAACTCTGTTTTATGTGATATGATGCAGGTGGGCCAAAGTACCAGTGTCTGCCCAATAAGGCTGCTCTTAATCTCTTTTTTAAACATAGCTGGTAGCAGAACAGCTACATTTGTACAATTGTACTTGTTTGAAATCGAGACATCTCAGAGCACCTTAGATAACTGTGAGTGGCTTTTTATAAATTAAAAGAAAAAAAAAAAAGCAGGAGACTTTAGGATCCCCATAATCAAGTCCCTAATGCAACCCTGGGTGCAACTACATCTCGTGCTTCCCCAGAGTCATGACTCACTTTATGCCTGGGGCAAAGGTTGGTCTGAGAGAAGTTCACATTGCATTATGGAAAATCCTCCAAGGAACATGGCCTTTGGAAAAAACTGGAAAGCTGATCCCCTGCTCCCTTGAGTATTCACAGAGAAATGCTGTTTAATGATTTATCGATTGATTTCAAAATAAAAACAAATTAACCTCTTCCAGCTGAACACAACCACTTCTGTGCTTGATGCTAGATGTATATAGCCCAGCAGGTTTTCCTGACTGTTAGAACTGGAGGACTGAGATGCAACCCTGCACAAACAGGACTGGAAGATACAGGACTGTCCAGTCCCCTGACACCGATGCCCTACTCTGTGTTTAGCCGTGGTGTTGACCTGTCCTGTACTACAGCATGCATGGAGGAGGAGGACAAAAGATGTGCTTATCTCCAATTCCTCTCTATACAAAGGCCCTGTAGCTAATCCTTAGATTAGAGTAGGGCAGGTGCAGAGATCATTCTCTTCACAGATTAGCAAAAACCACAGTGCAATTACAGGTCTAAGCCAGAGACAGTTTCCTCACTACTCTGTAATAGTTTCAGCTGAAATTTTCTTTCATCAGTTTCTCAGACTTTATTTTGAAGCCATTCACATTTTTGAATGTTACATCATGGGGCAAAAACACCCCCCAGAGTGTAAATAAGATTTACATGGCAAATTACTTCCTTTAATGTTAAAGCTCTTTGTTACCTCTATATATCAAGGTCCACTGGAAAGAAATCTCTTTTATGACATGTGGATATGATTAACCAATTTTGCAAAGCAAGAACGGAGTAGGGAAAGGCAACAGAAGCAAAAATGCTGGCTGGATTTCTATTGGAAATGTGAGGTCTATGGCATTCTCATGAAAAAACATTTGAATAACAAGTTCTTTTCTGTTTTTAAGGAAGACTTTGGAGTGAGACTCATGTCTGCTTAACAAGAGTCATTTAAAGAGGTCAGTTTGGGGAATGACAGAAGAAGTTTATAGCACTCAGACTGCAGAGTGGGAAGCAAGTTTGCAAAAGAAATGCTATGACTCTCTCAGCCTTCAAACCATTCCTAGCATAGACAAGTATTCTGTGTCTACCAATGAAGATCAGAATACCAAAGCCTGTATTTTTTGAAGGGAACATACCTTAAAACGTGTCTGTTGTCTAGCTTGCTGTTTACTGGCCTCTCTGTGCAAGGCAGACAATGCAGTGCAGACATGTGGAAGGCATGTTACCATCCATGATAGCAACCCAGGATGCCTGTGAGTTTTAGAAAGTCACCTGGGTCTTAGAGGGACTTCTGAAACCTCAATATTTGTGTGCAGCCTGCAAATCACACCAATGATTCCTCTGGGTCAACCTCTTCTTTCTTGTGTCCTGTGATGGGACGAGGGGCAATGGAGTCAAACTCGAGCACAGAAGTTCCGCCTCAACATAAGTAAGAACTTCTTTATTGTAAGTGTTACAGAGGACTGGAACAGACTGCAGTGAGATTGTGGAGTTTCTTTCTCTGGAGACTTTCAAGACCTGTCTGGATGCATTCCTGAGTGATCTGCTCTAGTTTTGCTCCTGTTCTGACAGGGACTCGATGATCTTCAGAGGTCCCTTGCAACCTCTAACATTCTGTGTGATTCTGTGTGTGACTCCAGAAACCAGAAGATGCTTATTGCCTTCCCAATACTCTGCTGTTTACCCCAGCATTTCTGTGGGGGTCTATCAACACATTCACATTCACTAGAGCTGGAGGCAGGCTCCCACCCAGCTCTGGATGACTGCTGTGGCCTCTGACTGCCCAGACATGGCACTGGGCCAGCCCCAGATAAAACATGAACCTCGAGTGGGTGGAAGCTGCTCTTAATTCCAAACCCAAGATGCTCCAGGGGAGTTTGAAATTAAGCAAAACACATCTGCCCATCCCTCATTATTGTTGTTGTTATTGTTGTTATAACCTTTCATTACACTAATCCACATTTCTGTTCCACATTGTGAGTATGCAAGAGGCTGGAAATAGTCATTAAAATGCGATAATGTTTAAAATTCTAGCACATTAACACTGACATTTTGCCTTCTAAACAATCTCAGGTAATGAAGGTCATACAAGCAAACAGTCTGTTTATGGCCCTTCGTTAGAGGCTTTCTGTGCTTGGACTTCACAGCAGGAGACTGTCAGACAGAGTGTTTTCCTCTGTGTAGCTTTTCTCCAAGTGCTTGCTGCAGCTGGCTTCAGCATATGGTAGAATATGAAGATATTTTCTGGGGTCCACTGCCTCAATCACTGTTTAATGATTAATTACTGCAGGCTGGTGTCAGGGTGAGACATTCAAGGCTTCAGGCAAAAGTCTTAACTATAGCAAATGACAGCAGGTGGGATTTTGCCAAAAAGAGTAACTTTGCACTGCTAGTTCTAATGATTTGTGCTGTCTTTTGATCAATTTGTAAACAGCAAGATGGTAAAAGACTGAAACTATCAGGCAATAAATGCCAACAATAACAAGAAATTGTTCCCAGAGAGGGTCTTAGGATGTTTGGTCATGTTGAGAAAATGCTCTAACTAGATCTCTTGGAACAAAGTGGGGACTTCTGGGCTATCTTCCCTCAGACCATCTCCAAACAGGAATGAACTCAGCCTCAAACCATCAGGACAAGGAAGATCAGTGCTCTCAGAGACAGGGAGGCTGAGGCTCACAGAAGCTGTGAGGACACAGAACCGAACCTGGAAGTCCTGACTTCATTGTGGCTGATGGTCTAGGGGTCTCATTGCTTCTTGGGCCAGATCCTGAGCTAACTTCAGCCCTGAGGGGAGCTCCTGGATGGCACACAGACCTTCACTGGGCACAGGGGTGCAGCATTCCCATCATCTCAGACACAGGGACTATGTTAAGGGAGATGGGATGTAGTCCTAAGGTCTACAAGGATATTAGGGGACATAGACAGCTACCTTTGCCTTACCCTGTGGTTCTCATGTGCACCCATCTCTGTCAGAGAAGAGACTGTGGCCTCTTGGGTCTTAAACTTATGTTCATCAACACCTAGTTACATCAGCCTCAAATTGACATAATGAGGACATCAGGGATCAAAGCTGTTTCAAGGCTTTTGTTCAGTTTTTAGAAATGCATCTTAAAAACTATTAATTTGCTTGCATGACTGTGTATGTATAAAACTATCTATAAGATACAATTATCTTCCATCTATAAAGATAAGAATTGCATCTGTGCCTTAAAAAAAGCCTGGGTTCATTTTCTACAGATTGCCCTTCATCAGAAATGCAAAATGTGTGTAAATGATACAATGTGCATTTTGTATGATGACACAACTGATTTGTGTTTGTGCCAGTGACTCTGTGGAGCAACAGAGAATTAGGTCTTTCACTCAAGTACCTTTGTCTTTGATAAAAATATTGAAAACACTTACTTTGAAGATGGAGAGTTTCACGGCGTAGAGCTTGTGATTTTGTCTTCCTTGTGCAGTGCCATTACTGAAGCCAAAATCTCACCATCTTCTATTAAGTGAATGTGGAGCACAGAAAATGATGAGTGGTGGTTTGGTGAAAATATTTTTCTTTCCCAGGAAAAAACTATATCCAGTATAGTTAGCTATTGGAAGCAAAAAAAAAAAAAGTTATGTTTTTGGAAAAGAGAGGAAAAAAAATCACTTTCATTTCTTCTGCAAACATATTGAATAATTTCTAATGAAGTAACAAAGAAAATCCTGTGAAGACTATTTGTTGTAGGAAAGGTTACTTTTTTACAGTGACTCATTCTAGATGAATTTACTGCCCTATAAAAGTTTCCATGAATTAAATAAATTTTCACAGATTTTTTTATTTTTTTTTTTCCCCAGGTTGAATATTACAGAGTATGGAACGGACAAAGTTGTCTGCTAATAAAAAATTCATTTTATCTGTGTACATTCTTTAATTCTTTTATTATTATAGGAAAAAAATGATGCTAAGTGAGAAGCAGCAGAGAATTAATGGGTAGGTTACTCAGCTTGTACAAGCTGCAATAAAATGCAACATCATTTGTCAGTTTTTAATGTGATATTAAGTCATAATGGGTGAACCAAAAAAGGTTGAGAGACTGTTTGAATAATGACCAGAAGCATAGATGCTTACTTAAATTTATCTGAATAGATACATACTAACTTAGTGGAGCTGTCTAGGTCAAAAAAGTAATGACATAAAATACCACACTTTGAAAATAAGGCTTTTGGTTCTTCCATCTGGACTGGAAATACTGTAAAAACAGAAATACTCCTCTCTTCAATCAGCAGTAGAGAAGACATCTTAAAATCTCCAGAAAAGCCATGAACTTTTAGTTACTGTATAAGAAAAAAAAAATCTAAATCAGTCTGCATATATCTAATTTTAACAGTACAAAGTAATATAATTTGCTGATAAATTAAGTAAATTAAGCTTATAGAAGCCAGATGCTTTTTTTTTTTTTTTTTACACTCACACAGGAAGAAAACTTATTTTGCAGATTGAAAATTTCAATTCAAAATAATTGATGTGACCTTAAATATTTAAAAATAATTTAAAGGAATTATTCCCAGGTCCATCACATTTAGAGGCTCAAGGTATTCCTGAACTGCAGAGTGTGGGCCATTAAAACATTATTTTAATAAAATATCTGTGTGCACTGAACCTGTGTGTTTCTGAGCCTTTGCTACCATGCAGCACCATCATCCCTGTGATGAATGGAGCCAGGAACTGATGACTATTTTAGCCAGACAACCTGGTGAGAGTGGAATGAGTCACCTCAGAACCTGAGGTCACAGACAAGATGGCATTTCGCTGATAAAACAGCTGTGGGACAATTACAGTCTAAGGACAGAGTTAGATTTATTTGGGATTTTTTTGATAGAGAGGTGGGGAAGGAGAGGGAGGTGAGGGGAGCAAAAGCAATGGTGGGCTGTGGCCCCTTGGGTTACACACTGATGTGAATTCCTTCACTGGGTATTAGCTCTGCCCACAACTAACACGGAGCCGGTGACTATGGCAGTGACATGAGAATAAAACTTCATGTAAGTAACTTTCAAAATGACTCTCTCATTATTAATGCAGACAGTTCTAAAGACAAAAGCAAACAGTCCTTGGCAGCAGGAAATTTAATGAGAATGTCACTAAGGAATTCAGTCCACAGACCACAGGGTGATGTACGTCACACCCAGCTGACTTTTCTGCATCTCTCTTCTTCAGCACTCATTAAAGAACCTATTTTCTGTGAAGGTTTTTTGGAAGTATGTGTCCCCAAGTTGAGAAGCCCTACTTGCAGCAAATCACAGATTTTCCAGAAGGCTAGTATCAGCTTCTGGCAAATTGTCACCATGGACAGATAATTTCTTGGATAGCATCTCTACTCATGTTCTGTGATATTGTAGAAGAAACAGAGAAGACCCATACGGAGTTAGCATCCGCCATGAAGAAGATGGGAAGAGTTTGACTAGAAAATACAGCCCAGATGGAGTTTTGGTAGAAAACTGAAAGGCCAGAGCATTCAGGCTTAGAGAGCCTGTTTTCACATTGCAAAATATATAGGTTATCAGTCTAGCCAAGAGTAAAATCTGTGTCCTTGCCCTCTAACATTTGAAGCTCCACCTGCTACCACCTGGAAGTTCCTAATGCATCAAAAGAAGGACACAATCAAAACAGTGATGAACAATGAGTATACAAAAGAATCCTAAACTGAAGTTGCTGTTATTTTGGGTAGGCAGAGCTCATGATCAGATGCCGTTCAGATTTTTATCAGGCCAGCCTTATATTTTCAAGTAAAAATTAAAAGGAATCTCAATCATTCACATTAAAGATGAATGTGCTGTTGCAATTGTACTCTTGTCACTGCCTTGTGTTTTAGCTTCTCTACTCCAGAAATAATCTAATATTACTTTAGATGACCTAGGAATGGTTCCTTTTGCCTATCTGCCATTTCATAAGATACAGGACTCTCAGAGGTGCCATGCCACATCTACTAGCACTGTGGTGGTGTCCTAAATCTGCCAGGTTACCCATTAGATTTCCAGATGACTGGATATGTTCAGAAACAAAAGGTCAAGAATGTGATTTTTTTGAGACTAAGAGTCCCCAGTAGCCTACAAATGGTAGAACCAGTAGGTTTGAACACTAGAGTTTTGGATGTCACCCTACAAAGAAAGGAATGTATGCAAGATCTCTGATCTTGTTTAGTTGAGCTGGCATATTTATCTCACAAATTTTATGAGGCTTGAGCTTTCAAAGTGTTATGATGACTTAACATCACTGCTTAGACTGTTCACCAGACAAATAGCAAAATTACTTAATGGAATTTTATGGGACTTATAAGATATTAAACAAAATATGATTGCTCTTCCATAAAACAGAACAGTTCTCCATTTACCATATCTATGCAAATAAAACATCCTATCTCAGCTTCCAGTGCCCACAGTAAGTTATCCTTAGAGTTTAGACTGTGGAACCATTACTGGTTTACATGCTCTCTTATCTTTGCATTTCATAAAACTAATAAAGAGAGAAGCTTTTGAAAAAATAAGAATGATGCCATATATGCCTGACTATAGAGCTGAGAAGCTTTTTCTGCGGGAGTGGTACATTTGCCTAATTGAAATTCATGTTTAAAATGAAGAAGAGATGGATTTTCAAAGACCAGCAGGTGGGATAATCAATGAATGGCAAAAATTAATCTTTAAGATAACACTATCACATTAGACCAAAAATTCAAATGGATCAATGGACAAGGTAACCAAGGTACATAGAACCAATAGAATATACTAATAAAATGAACGACAGGTGCAAATTCCCCCTCAGAGAATCCATGTTGACTACTTGTGATAAGCCTCCTTTCCTTCACATGAGATGGCAGCAAGGACACCCCCTTTCCAGGGATGGAGGTGAGGCTGACAGGCCTGTAGTTACCCGGGCCCTCCTTTTTGCCCTTTTTGAAGACTGGGACAACACTGGCCTTTCTCCAGTCCTCAGGCACCTCTCCTGTTCTCCAG